>PVJA010002091.1:21998-113006 GCA_004027025.1 Myocastor coypus
AAAAAAAAAAAAAAAAAAAAAAAAAAAAAAAAAAAAAAAAAAAAAAAAAAAAAAAAAAAAAAAAAAAAAAAAAAAAAAAAAAAAAAAAAAAAAAAAAAAAAAAAAAAAAAAAAAAAAAAAAAAAAAAAAAAAAAAAAAAAAAGTGAACTTCCTTATTGATATAGCTGAGATGCGGAACATGGGTTTATGGCATCCTGTAGGGCCCCTATCTAGTCTACCGCCTCTCTAAAACTGACCATGTACCCAGCATAAGATCAGGGCCAGATCTTTCTCTAGTCTTTTTCTTCTTGTCCAGCAGGGCACATGCACTTCTGGACAAGCAGGGCCTACGTATCTCCTGAGGGTGTGAAATGCAAAATGAAGCAGCCATCCTAGAGGTATATGGATGTATTACTTTCATTGCCTTCTGCTAAAGTCCTCAGAGGTCATGAGAAAGCATGAAAAATGTTTCTGTGGCCTCTTCTTATTGGCAGTATGAAGAGAAAATTCTCATTCAGTAAAAATAAGGAGCAGGATGTGAGCATTTCTGTTAAATGCTGTTACTTCTCCTGGCTATTTTTGGTTTTCCCTGAAAATTTTGTGTTCTGAAAGTAGCTCAACCAAAGATACTATCTTTACTGACACTTTCTAACAAGGTCCTCCTGTCCATGAGGCTTACTAGCCTTCTAAAACGAGGCTGTGGAGCAGTGATGTTCAAGTATACAGAATCTAAAATCTTTTCTTTTTTTTATGTAGCACATAAAGACACAAAAATTCTATAGGACTAATTATGACAAATATGACCAGCTCCCAAAACTGTCCAGTTGCTGCTCTAGAAAATGCAACTTTTAAATAGTTGCATCTTTCTATGGTCTCTACCTCCATATCCCTTAGTTCTACACGGCACTGACTTTTTTTATTTTTCTATATCAGACATTATGTTGATTTACCACTATAAAGTTGGAGCTAGGGCGGTCTTTTTGTTTTTCTCATTACTGCTCACTTGCCACATGCTCTTTCTCCCCATCCTTCCACAATTATAAGATAAGCTTCATCAGATCAGAGTTGCAATGTGTTATGCCGTGACTACCTTTTCCTTCTCACAAAACTTCCTGATCCTCTGCAAATGTTGTCTTATGTTCCAAAAATTATCACTAGCACATTTAGAAACTCCTATGTGTGATGTGTAAATTTCTTCTTACTGTGTTAAAACACATCATACATTTGAAGAATTTCATCTTCTTGTAGAATCATTTTTGAGTCTTTCTCACTTGCTCAGATCTGAGCTAGTTTTCTTTAGAACTGCCATGTAGCTTTAAATGTCCTGTTTTCTTCTACTATCAAATTATGATTTCCCACATTTTCTTTGATTACTGGATTCTATGTCTTTTATTTTCTGCTTCACCCCCTCACTTTGCATAATGCTTCTTCCAGTACTTTTCTGAGAAAGGGCAGATGGGAGACAAATCTTGTGATGTTACATGTTTACAAATGCCTTTATTGATCCTCACACATAAGTGAGAGTTTGGCTAAGTACAGACCTCGAGATTGAAGACAAATTTTCATCTAAGTTTTAAAGCCACTGTTTCTCTTTTTAAAATTCAAATAGTACTGCAGAGAAGTTTGGATACTTTCTTATTCTCCATCTTTTGAGGTAGCTTAGGTTTTTATTCCTATTCTAGTATTATACAATACGCTATTATAGCTCATAGTATATTTTACTTATTTGATAAGGACTTTGAGGATGTTATTCATCCTGGAAAGTCATGTAGTTATTTATAGGAATTATTTTTGAACTGTTAGAGTGGTCTTCTTCATTTTCTTATTTATGTAACATCTCAAAGTATTACCACACTCTTTTTTTGTGTATTTATCATCACACTTATTCTCTAGTCTTTTCCCTTTCTTTTGTACTTACTAGAAGACATCTGTAACTATTCACAAGCACATGGTTAAATCTACCCTTTGAGTCTTTCATATTTGCCTTCTTTGTCCTGTGTTATTCTGTTTCATAACATTGCTATTGCTCAAGCTTGTAATATCTTCTACCTCATTATGATGAGAGATTCCTGTCTGTTTATGATTAAAAACTTTGTCTTAAAGGTTTTCTCTGCTATATAGTTTCTTGTTTTGGAAAATGTTCATTCTCTGTGTTTTGTTTTTTGCTATGTTCGTTCTCTCTTCCTTTGATGTATTTGTGAGTTTTTCAATGTCTGAGCATTTGTGATGATGAGGGGAAAAGGCTGCTTAAATGTTCTTTTTATGTTGGTGGATTTCCTCATAGGTGGCTAGAGCTGGTTAGACGTTTTACCGAGAAATTGAGGTTTTCATTCATCAATTGTGTATTGTCCCTCTGGAGGGTACAGTTCTGGCTTCCTGTAGTCTTAACGTCTTGTACAAGAAGATTGTGTGAAATCTTTTGACTCATCCCCTGCTGGCAACTTCACCTTGGGTCAGTCAGTGGAGTGCGGAAGGAAAGCTGTCCAGCTGATCCAAGAGGAAGAGAAGGGCCCCTCCCATGGAGCTGCTGACACTAACCTTCTCCAGATGGTTTCCTTTCTAGTGCCAACTTCACACTCATTGCTCTAGACATGAGGTGGGCAACTCTTAAGCTTACAAGGAGATGGTGGTGGGAGGTGAGTTGAATTATTCCTCCCCTGCTTGTCCATAACCAGTTGAGCGTTCAAAATGCTCATATCCAGTAGGTTGAATTCACACATTCTTCTGCTTTCTTGTCTATGGCATTAGTTATTACATGTTTGTATTTTTGATACAGCTGTCACTGTACTGTTGTTTTAGTCAGGATTCTAGGAAAGTGGCAGAGGAAAACATATTTTCTAAATATGCCATCTATAATAAAAATACCTTCATTAACATAAGAGTAGTATTCTCACTACATGTATGCCTTTATTCTTTTGCTTTATTTCCCATACATTTATTATTTTCATATTTTTGTTTAGTAAATGTGGACTTATAAATCTGAGACATCTCTGAATCATATATATATATATATATATATATATATATATATATATATATATATATCCAACAGTTATACTTTCTCAATCTATGTGGAACAGATCTTATACATTTCATCTTAATGACTACTTTAAACCCAAAACAATTTTTATTGATAACAGTAATATGATAATTCATTATGGTACACTGTTACCCAAGTGCTAATTAAAAGGAAAGATAGTTGAAGGATAAAGGAGAGCTTGAAAGCACATCACACAAAAGTTCCTTCCTAATATATTTCCTGTCTATCACACTTATTACTGCAGGGTGGGTTGACAGGTTAATTATGTACCAGGCAGGAGAGCGGGTATGGAGGATGTTACAATCTCAAAAGCAAACACTTTTAATCATTTTATCTAAATATAAGACAAACTCACCTTGATGAAGGACTGCATTTACCGATTATATGTAAGGCGACCTCTCTGCTTAAAGATTGCGGATGGCACCAAGTTAAGTTTTGCGCAGGCGAGCTTCTGGAGAAATGCTGACCCTGTAGCAGCTGGGAGTGACTCATATCTGGCATCCTGGTTATATTCAGATTTGCTTGATTTTTGTTTAACCATTCGAGGTTCCTTGTTCTGCATTTCCTTCTGAAACCATGGTTTTATGAAAAATCTCTCACATGGTATTTATAAACCCCAAATTGTAAAAAGACAGCTCCTTACAACTCTTTTCCATCTGTATTGATTCTTTCTTTCTACACTTATGTATCAGGATTCAAAATCTTTCCCAGGAAAGTTTACTCAACTTCTGAATAGAGAGGAAGTACCCCATCTGATTTCTCTTCTGTATCTCCATTCAATCACTTTCTTTGTATCTACTTGTGATTTTCTTAGTGGAATTTTCTGTGTTAGTTGCCCATTTTTTGAACAGTATGCCCAGATTCTTCAACTAAGGGCCTAAAACTCAACACAATACTGCACACCAAAAGTATGATTCCAAGATTACAGAAAAGCTGTTATATTTGTTCTTTGGTCATTGTACTTTTCCTGTGCAAACCACGCTCTCCATGGCAGTAGCGTAGCAGTAGCTTTTCATTGTGTTGTCTTATGCGAAGCTCAGACTTCTCTGTCCCTTCAAATCACTTATTGCTCCTAAATTTTGAACTCACCTATTGCTTCACAATAAGGACAACTTTGCTATTCGTGTGTGTGTGTGTGTGTGTGTGTGTGTGTGTGTTACAGGTGATCAAACTCTCGACCTTGCACTTGCTAGGCAGGCAAGTGATATTCTCAATTTATCTTCTTTTAAAACAATCTTCTTTCAAAATGAGCATGTGAAGACTGAACTTATTATTTTATTTTAAATGCACCCTCTTTATTTATTTATTTATTTTTTTGCAATGTGGAGTGTGGTTAATAAGCTTATCCATCTCCTTATCCATCAATTAAATATTAAGGAACAAACAGCCTTATACACTGAGCTAAGCTTCGTTATATCATATCTTAGGGAAAACTACAGAATCTCAATCTTTGGGGGAAAGAGTATAAGCAAGTAGTTGTAGTGCAGCAGCAATTACCCTGAAAGGAACATTGCAGGATGGGACAATAGCAGTGAGAAAGCATGATTTTGCCCAGCTTCCTGGATACTCTGTGTGTGCTTTGCCCTTGGGTGGCCAAAATTATGCTACAGGACCATCTGTTGATCTGATGCCGTGACAACTTTGCCTCTCATAGTGGCTAATTTGATAGTACCATCCTGATAATTCTACCAGTTTGTCTATATTTTGTTAGTGTCACTAGATATTTAATTCTGAGAAACACAGTAAACTATGAATACATCCAAGGGTAAGTTATTCATTTAGGCTCATTAAGAAATCTTCTCTGTAGAAGGAGAATAACACCATTCCCGCTCTGATAATTGATGAACAAAATAAAATACTTTGCTTCTTGCAAACATTTTTATAACTACAATTTTTTTTTTTTTTTTTTTTTTTTTTTTTTTTTTTTTTTTTTTTTTTTTTTTTTTTTTTTTTTTTTTTTTTTTTTTTTTTTTTTACGTGATAACACTGTTGCTTAGGTAAAATGGAGGTTGCTGCTCCCAGTTTCCAAATGCGAAAATGGCGTAGATACACTTGCATGGCTGAGGTTGTTGGACAAATATGTGCTGGCCAATAGTCTTCTGATCCTTGGCTTTCTCTTTCTGCCAGAAGCAAATCTGAGAGTCCAGCTATTCTCATGCCTGTCTACCTGGTATTTATTTATGTTGGAAAAAGGAGCACTTACATGATGCTCAGAGGAAGGCATATGTAGCTTTTGGACTTCCTAGAAATGATCAGCACAGGTTCCAGAAAGGATGTGAGCATGCAGGAGAAATATTGGGCCACTCTTACTTTCTTTCTGAAAGCTAAGGCAGGAAGCTGTGTGATGGATTCTTTTTAATATGGCATTATTGTCAGAGAATAGCTTCAATATGCACTGTAAGCATTAAATGCTAAAAATAATAATAGCAATTATAGATTGTTCTGACACCAGAAGAGCAGAATTATGCTTCTTAACTGCATTTGCCATCAGCCAATAAAAATGCAAAATCACTTTTCTGGACACTGTGTCTTCCACTGTCCTAGATTACCAAGAGATGGCAGCATTCCATCCATCATCCAGCCACTGTGTATTCCTTGCTCGGGAGTGAAGATTTCCTCTTTTCCCAGTGAAATGCTGAGAGAACAGAACAAAATTTATGATATGAATCTATTTTATAATCACCCATTGTCCACAACCATGTAGCTGCAGATCGTCCAGATATAAGGTTTGGTGTTGATGATACGTAACCACAAAGACTCAAATGCACCGTTTGAAAGTGTACTCATGCTATATAGCCTGACGGCAGTGTGCAAAATCCGCCAAATTGTACCTCAAAGAAGAGAGTGGTGATGTAGGGCTTGTTCTTCAAGGCGTTGGAAGATCTCCCTTTGCTTCTCTCCTACAGATGCTAATACTCTACAACTAAAATGTACTGTTACTAAAGTTGGATATCCCTTCATTGTCATTTTTTATTCTATTGTGAGATTGGTATTGACTGTCAGTGAGATATTTTTCATAAACCACAGCCCACAAGTTCCTGCCAGCCAATGAAAGCAACCTCAGACACGCGATCCTTTCCTTGGAGTGGTGGGAGCACTTTCTTCTTTTGCAAGACACAGAGATAATGAAAACGTTAAATATTTCAGAAGCTGATATTTCCAGTGCTCATTTTATCTAAACATCTCACTTGAGCTCTTTTTTTCCATAATTGAACTATTATTTTGTGACAGAGGCCAATGGAAAAATAATTTTGATACATTTCTCATAACAAAATGAATACTCTTTAGGTGTATTGCAACTCCTCGTCTTTCTTTTCTCTTGATAATTGTATAGTCTTGCTAGTAATTGTCTTCAGTTGTCAAAAATTAACATATTTGTTGTGAAGCTAATTTTTCAGGCAATGATCTCTACATGTAAAATAGATTCAAACAGTTTCGGAAGCTGTAAATTTTCTGCTAATGTGTCTCATAGCCTTCTGTCTTAGGGAGGTTCCTGCAATCTTCACTTGATTCAAGAACTATAGAGCAGGAAGTCATCTGTTATCTTCTTCTCCCCTGAAGGATGACTCATATGTCACAGAGAGTTGAGAGGAAGTGTCAAAGTCATACAGCACATTAGTGGCGCAGGCAACCATGGGTCAACTTCGTAGTCTCCCATACCAGTGTGTTTTCTACTGAACTGTGATACCTGAAAAAAATGTTCTGAAAACAGCAATTTGGTGCTAAAGGCAATTCACTGCCTTACTACTTCAAGGAGCCATAGTTATCTGGATGGGAAGCATAGTCAACTTCTGGAATGAGTTTTTGAGCAAAGGAACACAGGAAGAAATGAGGATTAATCTCTGCAAAAGCAGACACAATTGTGGGCAAGTCTTGGTGATTGTGGAAAGGCATAGGTTCCTAGCTGAAGGTGCTAATGGCAGACTGGAGCTTAAGAGTTCTCAGTGTTTCTCTGTATTTCAAGGCCTGGATATCTGTCTCTTACAAGAAACTCCATCACTATATCCATCTAGAAGAGAGCATCAACCTAGAAGAACTTTCTAGAGATCTTCGTTTGTGTTACATGGCTGGGAAATTTTTCCTAAGCCAAATTAAAGCTCTGAAATGAGAAACATATTCTCTGCCTTTGACAGAGTCAAGGCTAAGTTGCGTGTCAATTGATTCCCAGCTAGAGAGTTGCTCAAAGCTCTCATAGTTCCTCTAAACTTAGGGAGGGTTGGGGAGACCTGAATGATGTGCTTCTCTGACTGACTATCCAATGTACTGCATTTCTGATTTGCTTCATCCTTCACAGGAGCACTGCACTGGGTGGGAGTTCCTGGGGATGTGAGAGCTTGACTGGTAATGCAAAACATCTTTCCTTTTGCACTGACCAGAGCTTATAATAAGCATGAAATCCTGAGAAAGGCATTGCTTTTTCAAAGCCTTCCTTATCTACCTAGACGGAAGCCTTGATGTGGCTCTGACTATCCCCAAAATTATGAACAATTATTGATGACTAGTGAAGCTCTTGTGTATGGGATGTGATTTTAAGTGGTTTTCATGTGTCAATAGTTACTTCTTAGAATAACCCAAAGCAATTTCTATCGTAGTTACCTAGCTGGCACTTTTACTCATGCAACTGAAATTCAGAGACGTTACACAGCTTCTTGAGGTCAGACAGATAACAAGTAGGTGAGACTTGGATTTGAACCAAGAGACTTACCCCACACTCTTCAATTTAACTGTCTCCTGCTGTCCTCCTGCAAATTTCTCTTCCACCAGGGGTAGCATTTTCTTTTGAAATTCATAAGGCAGCCAGTTGTGCTGTCTATGTTTCCTGAGAATGTGAAGAGAACAGGAAGTGAGCCTCAGGAAGTGGGGAGTTGGGTTGACTGGGAAACAGTTTCTCTGGCAGCATAGCAGATGGGGATGACTGCACAGGACAGTGGCCTGCCAAAGTCATCCTACCTACAAAGGCCAGTGAAGTTGCTGTATGCCAGTCCTGATACTGGGAGGGGAGGAGATCCTTGTGCCTTGCCCTCTAGTGAGGCAAATAGTGACTTTTCAGTAGCCCGAGCGTGGGGGACTAACTTTGTAGACAGACTCTACCCCTTGCATCCACTGAGTTTATTTCTTGTTCACATATTGCGAGAAATAGAACACGATCCTGATTTTTACTTTTGTCAGAAGGCATATTTTGCTGTCTCTGGATTCCATACAGATCTTTATGGGAACAAGAAGGAGGAAACAACATTGACGAAAGACTTTACTGCATTGCTCTCTGGGACTTAGGGTTCACTATACAACAAAACACCTTTTAGCACCTATCTTCATCTCAGGAGGTGCTCACCTTTGTCCCTGCCTCCACAATCCCAACTTCGCTGCTTCAGGATTTTCTATCTTTCAATCTCTCCTTCATCTGCTTGATTTCTCTGTGTACATGTTCATGAACTCTTGTACTAGAGAAGTTAGAGAAGTTTCCATGGTGAATTTTATCATCTCTATATTTTATTGACTAGCCTTGTTTGGGAGTCTTTAGTAAAAACCAATTCCCCCTGTCCTCTCATGTTAACAGTGTGGTTTATCTCCAAATCAGTACAGCTGCTTGTAAGGGAAACTTTACTATACAGTGTAAAGCTCCCAGAGATGTGGAAAATAATCTACAGCAAAAATTCAGAAAAATCTTACCAAATCCTCAATTATTGAGCGAGGCAGCAGAAAAGGATGGATTTGTAAAAAGAAGATGAAGCTTCAGCCTCAGATGGGAGTCAGAGTGACAGAAGGTGCAGGGCAAATGGCTGAGCTATGCATACTCCCCATCTTTCTTATGTTCATGTCCTTGAGAACAGGAAGCTCTCTTTTTTTTTTTATGTATTTGGTACAAGGTCTCACTATGCAGCTCAGACTTCTAGCCATCCTCTTGATTTCAGCCTCCCCAGAGCTGGGATCACAGGCATTCATCACCAGGCCTGGAATCAGTGGCTGGCTCACCACACCTGGGGGTGGGACCTGCATGACTGATGGTGCTGGGGATCACACCCCTGTCGCTTCACTTCCCTAAACAGGTGCTTAGGGCTGCTGAGCTGTTTCACTAGCCCTGGAAGCTTTCATTCTTGAGGAGTGCTGTACATTGACATAGATGAATCAATAAAATACTGTATTTCTCAGATATATTCATTTCTTTAGTCATTGTAATAGGTCAGTTGTGAGATGACATATTCAATGACTAGAAATATTTACCCGCTCTATATAGATCCTTATAAGTGACAGCTATGTATTAGACTATGGGCCGTATTATGACAAAGCATAAAATCATGTATTGACACTCCACAGGAGCTAAGAAATATGCTGAGAGTTGTGACCATGGTATCTCATTTTAATTTTAAAATAACCCTGGGAGGTAAGTATTAGCAATTATTTCTATACCACATGAAAAGTTTAGCAAGGTGAAGAAATTTTCCTCAAATTATACTGCTAGTAAGCAGTAGGGCAAAAGCTTGAATGTGGGAATCCTGATGATAAAGACTACTACACACAGTTGTCTGTGGATCCTCAGGGATTTAATTTTGTTCTTGAGCTCATGCTCTGTGTGTCTTGTTCTTTACAGCCGTGGGGCCTTAGACATGGAAGGCACACAGGAGACAGCACTACTGACAGACTGATCTGAAAGGCCTTCATAATGAAGCCTTCAATGCTGGGTATTGAACCAGTGTCCTTGCACGTATTCATCCAGATAGGGCTGAGCTACATTCTCAGCACTTGGATATGTTTGCTTCATTTTCAGACTAAGACGTTTGAACACACATCTATCTGTCTCTCTTCCTGTCTGTCTGTCTGTCTGTCTGTCTGTCTTTATACTTGCATACGACAGATACCTATGCTTATCTTTCTGTCCGATAAAGTATGACAACACTGACTCAGTAGAAGCATGCAAAGGAAGAACGCTCCACGAGAGCAAGCTATGACTTGGGGGATGAGTCACAGCAAGTCATCCTGGGGCTCACTGGTTCCCATGGATTGAATGACCCACCTACGCCTCCGTTTTCCTTTGTTCTTTGCTGCTCATGGTGCCTGCAGGGCTTCCTAGTAACTGTGTCTGCTGAATTACCTATCTTTCTTACTGGGCTCTGATCTCTAAGAAGGCAAATGCCATTCATTTATCTGGAGAACCCAGAAGGAGATTACTCACTGAATATCTGAAGAACAATTGAAAGTGCTTCTCTGTGGTTATCTATCTCTTCAGATGCTGAGTGCTCTGTGGGACTCATTTGGACTGGATGGACAGCACCCACAATGCCGAGACTCTGGGCCAACCCATATGTGATAGATTTTCAGAAATAGAAAACAAGCCATGTGGCATTCTCACCAACAACACAACAGAATGCATGCAGTTCTGTGTGAAGGAATCTTCAAATCCTCACCTCCCATCAAGTCTTAAAGCAGCAATTAGATAGCAAAGGCTCCAAATCCCATGTATGATATGGATGCTGAGACCTCTCAGGGAAGTAAACCAGGCTTTCCTACCATACAGATTCTTATTTATTCCATAAATAGACAATATCAGGACAGAGTGTGTGAGTCCCAGGTGAAGGTCACTACCTTCAGGATGCAAGGTGTAAATGGACTGTCACAGATACCAAGGGCAGAGTTGCTTGCTTCTTACAAGCCACTTAGGGGAAGGCTGGAGAGTCTCCTTAGTGTTTTCAAGGTAATATCAGATAAAGGATTTAATAGGCTTCTCTCCATCTGTACAGAACTCCAGTCAGGCTATGACTGACTTTTCTCCTCTGACATAGATTCCTGGGGAAACTGGCTCTTGGCTTAAAAATGGCAGCACCAGAGAAAAGTTGCTCTAGGCTGAATAATTATTTTATGTCTGATCCCTAGGTCTAATACTAAGTGAGGGAAGCAAGCCCTTTAGTAAAACAAGTACCCACATTATGCTCACAGGAGCACGGACACAAATAGGAAGAGGCAGCCAATTCTGTTGTCAAGCAGGCGCCAGTGTGGATTGCCAGGGGGCATCTGCCATGGCTAACAACAAAGGCCATCTCCACATGAGATTTAGGGTGCACCGCTAGCTGCCTGCACCTGCCCCTGCCAGCAGGATGCCATGGGAGGTACATTAGAGCAGCTCTGCCGCTAACACGGACATGGTGTTGGGTAAGCTGATTTCCATTTTCAGGAACGGAGAGCTGGTTGCTAATAGGAGAATGATTTGTGGGTACCATATGGGCACATGGATATTTTCTAATTTAGTGGCTTGGATATTATCTGTTCATCTCTATATTAAGACATTTTAATATAATTATTTATATTGTCCCTGGCTGAAACAAACAGAGCTATTTGTTGAAAGGTTAAATGGGGAGAGTTGATGACTGCAGCTCATGCTTGGGGACTCAGAAGAGATATGACACTCACATTATTCCAATTATGTTCCAGGAAGCAGGGATGTCAGTGAAGCACACAGTCTGCAGAGTTGATCAAGGGTAGTGAGAAAGCTCAGATCTCATTTGACACCATAGACTGACAGTGCTGGCAAGAAGACCTGAGAGATGGTTACTCAAAACTTCTCATTTTAGCAACCAAGGACCAAAAAAGGAATGTGACCCCCCCACGACTGCACAGCTATAGATACAAGGAGCCTCAAAGTTGTTGAAGCAAGGTCTTGTGAGTTCTCCACACTTCTATGATGCCTCTGCTTATAATCATTATCATTATTATTATTTTTTATTTTAGGGAAGGGCCTACAGGGTTTTCAGGGTCTCACAACTAGATTGGACTCCTAGTGATCTGCCTGTTTACAGCCTTCCAAGAGCTGGGATTATAGGCACGTGCCACCACACCCAGTCTGAATTATTGTCTCAGTGCACCCCAGTGGCAGGGTGGGCATGGCCAGCCTGGGGATCAGACCCCTGATGACTGTGAATGCTTACAGGCACTCTAACCTGCTGAGTTACTTGGCTGGCCCTGTTCCCTCCGCTTGAGTATTTAATCACACTTGCTGAGAAGATAAATATGTTAGGAAAGCATTCTAAATTAGAAAAAATACTATATTCGATAGATAAATAGATAGATAGATAGATAGATAGATAGATAGATAGATGGATAGATAGATTGATAGATAGATCCATCTAGACAGAGAGAGACAGCAACAGAGACAGAGTTAGCAACCTGTTACAGAGGCACAGACAGTTGTTACAGTACTTATATGCCACAAACATTTAAAATGTTCCCCTTGGACCAACAGCGAGTTTCTCCAACAGTACGTAGCCCTTGTTACTGGCTCAGGGCCCGTATCCTTTTCAAAGCCAGACATTGAAGCTTAATCGCTGTGAAGTGTCATTGGCAAGGGTCCTTTAGGAGATAAGCCTTGAGGGTTCCATCGTTATGAACAGGGTTTTTCAAGATTTGTTTATATTCACCTATGTTTGCAGGATGTAGCATTTAGATTCCTCGTGTGAAGTTGGTCCATGTATGTAATGTATCTAAATTCCTTTTACCATCCCCCCTCCCACTCCCCTCCTGTTTGCTCCGCCTTTTAAAACCCTCCCTCTTTGGGAACGATCTGCCTCCCTACTTCTTACATCTGTTATTTTTTATTTTTATTTTTATTTTCTTTTCATTTGTAACTTGAGCTTCTCATAGAAGAGAAACCATGTAATACCTAAGCTTATGTGTCTGATTTATTTCACCTAGCATTATGATCTCAGTTCCATTTTCCTACCAATAACTCAGTTTGATCCTACTTTGTGACAGAAGAGCTCTGCACGGGGCCTAAGTACCATGCTTTCTTTAGCTGTCGGTGGATGCATAGACTGCTTCCAAGATTGAGCCATTATGAATTGTGCTGCTATAAACAGGGATACCAATGTGTCACTGTAATATAATGTCTGTAACATTTTTAGGAAGATACCTGGAAGGAGAATAGCTGGTTCAGATGGAGTTTTTAGTCTTAGTTTTTGAGGAATGTCTTTATTGACCTCCATTGTGATGATGCAAGTTTGCATTCCCATCAGCAATGTAGAAGGAATTTATATGCCCGTCTTCCATGGAGAAACAACAGTGAAACACCATCTTTGAAGCAGAGAGCTACCTTCTTTAGATATTAAATCTAATGGCACTTTGATCATGGTCTTCTCAGCTTGTAGACTTGTGAGGAGTGTAGTTACACTGCTTATAAATCACCCGGTCCAAAGTGTTCGGCTAGAGCCTCTGAGAAGAATTTTGTCCTGGCTAATTCTCCATGTGTTCTCTAGGCTGCTGAGGGTGGAAGAGAAGGTGCTAAAGCCAAGCCTCTGCTGATGGAATGGACAACGAGATGGCCAGCACTCTGGGAGCACCAGCTATTCCAGGTATGTGGGAAACTCCGTCCCTGCCTGTCTCTGTCTCTCAGGCACAGAGACTCACACAGGCATTGATGCACAGACTAAAATCAGTGGAACCTTGGATCACCAATGCTTTTGTTTTCAAACAATATCATTCACAAACAGAAATATTTGGCAAAAGGTTGTTTTTTTGTTTGCAAACTCTGCATTAGGGAACAAACACCATGCCTATTTTCCCCATGTGAACAAATGTAGCTATCTTTTCCAAAAAGGCAGAACAAATTAAGTTTGTGAACCAAGCTACCACTGTAACTGATTCAGTACATGTCACAGAATATAAGTAAATAGGTTTCTTTCCCTTGGAAATGTTTCTTAGGCTTCTTGGGACATGAGTTGGATGGTGAAGATGGAACATTTGGATAATAAAAGAGGAAAGAGGAGCTCACTTCAGGGACAGAACATGATGTCAACCTGAGAATGAAGTGTAGGTGGTGGGGCAGGGCTGGCACTAGATGTGATGAGGCCCGGCCTCAGGAGCACCCAATACAGGCATAGGTGGAATATATTTTCAGGAATTCAGTAGATGACAATTCCAGTGAAGACACACTTAGACACTCTCTTTCTACAATTGGAAAGCTGGGCTTTAATATGTGTCAGTAGAGGGATCACATATAAAAAATAGTTATCAAGTAGTCTACATGCCCAGCAAACAGATGAACGGATAAAGTAGGTATTCTACAGAATATAGTAATACTTTGCCATGAAGAAGACAGATAAGTTATTTGTAGGAAAATGGGTCAACTTTGGGACCAAAATATTAAGTGAAATAAATCAGACAGGCAAGCCTAAAAGTTATATTGTCTTCTATTATATAAGAAAAAGCATAAATAAGGAGTAAAATAAAGAATAGATGGTACTTAGCAGGAGAGTATATATTTTGTTACAGGGAAAGAGATCAAGGGATAGAGGGATATGGGAGAATGGGAGGAGAAAATTTAGAACAAAATAAAGACTTGAGATGTGTTATATGCATGCACCAGCCTCCCACGAGGAATGGGATCATTATGCAGTGCAAAACATGTACTAATAAAAATAAAAAATTGAAGAGAAGAAGTTAAAAGGCACCGGATTAGTTGTACAAGAGCGATTATTCTCTTTGATTGGTGACTTACAGAGGGAGACATCTTTCCCCAACTCCCACATCCATCTGGCACCAACCTTATTCTCTGTCAATCTAAGTCAACTTTAAAGTAAGAAAAAAATTCTGCAATTGAAGTTGTCTATTTTTTGCTCATTATGTCTAGCTCCTCAACACTGTCTATGATTAAATCAAATGTTTCAATAACTGCTAATGGTCTTACTATGACTTAAGTTAAAATTTTTAGTCTCATTCAATACATCCTTGAAAGATGTTTATTGTTCTAAAATATGTCTGGAATTGGGCTGGCACCTGGGATTTAAAACAAGAACCAAATGGTGGAGGTCTCAGGCATCCAGCAGCTTGAGTCTACTTAGCATAAATAATTGCTGGAAAGTGTCCCCGATGGGATGTTAGAAGTGTGTGCATGGGAACTGTACAGGGAACACTGGGTAGGTGTCTGCTGAATTGGCAGCCTCTTCTCCTGCTCCTTCCGGCCTTTCTCTGGCCCTTGAATCCCCCATTGGTACCACTTTCAGATGTTCTTTCAGTAGGACTGTTTCCATTAGTGTATAAATTCATTGCTATTTTTTCCACCTAAAAGTAAAATAAAATTAGCAAGTGTTGCTTTTGGTCTCCTTCAGTTATTTTCACTCCCGTCCTGTCCCTTGTATGTTTATTTCTGCTTCTCCCTGGCCATCCACTCTGGAATTTATTCCCTTGGGGTCCCTCTAGTCCTTTGCCACCTCATTAATGTGGTAAGGATCCTGCCAGTCCGAGTGATGTCTCTGCTCTCACCTTCCTTGACTGCCCAACAGCATTCCAGTCAGCGGTCCACAAAATGCGCTTCTTGCTGCATGGAGCTTCTTGGTACTGTTTTTCTCTTCTTGAGCCCATGACACTAGACTCTGCTGGTTTACCTTCTTGGAGGTTGGTAGCTTCTTCGAAGTCAGCTCCGTTTTACCTCTGCCTTTCCTTGCTGTGTGCTGTCTTCAGGCTTTCGTATCCCTGGGTATTTAAGACTGGATTTTGCTATGTATTTCAGGCTGGCCTTGAACTCACAGTGTAGCCCAGGCTGTATTCAAACTTGTGAGAATCCTCTTGCTTCAGCCTTCATAGTGTTGGGGTTACAGTGTGTACCACCTTGCTGGCTTTTTCTTCGTATGGTCCTTCGCTGGTTTAACCTTTACACTTGTTTTCTTGACCCTCAAAGTGCATCTTTGTTGGTTCTTTAGACTCTTGAAATCTAAATATGAATGACCTTTTGTCTATTTGATATTTCCAGAGAGATGTCACGTGTGTGTCGGTTTCCATGTCAGCAGGCTAAGCATTATTTTCATCCTTTTTTAGTCCTCCCTGACTCCATCAATTTTCTACACATCTGTTTATGGCACAACAATATATTTAGTTTCTCAACTTTTTTTTTTTCTTTAGATCTTCTCTTTTCCCCATTTCTGCATCAGATTCATGAGTAAATGCTATGAACTCTGATTCTAAATCAGATCTTAAACCATTAATGCTTCCTATAGCTTTGCTACTGTACCCAAGTCAGATCTAACATGGACAAATGCAACAGCCATCCAACGGAGTTTGCTACTTCTCTTCTTACTCTCTATGCAGAGTTTTCAACCGCATAGCCAGAATTGTCTTTTAAAAATGTAAACCAGGTCATATTCTTTTCCTATTTAAGACACTAATCACTTCCTAATACATTTGAAGTCAAAACTCTTTTCTCTGGCTTTTACAGCCTTGGGCGCTAGGTCTCTGGTTACCACTCCAGCTCCTCTCATATCCAGTCTGTGATGTCCTGATGAGTGTACAAAGACAGGTACTTTGAAAGACAGTGGTGGGAGGGAGGCTGCGCATCAGTTGAAGGAAGCACTTACTCTTCATGCTTGCCAATTTCCCTGGTGTAAATGTTCCTTCTGTGGCCAATTAGAGTTACCATAGTATTATACTGCCTGACAAAATTCTGAGAATGCCGTGGATTCCTCTCAGTAGCCAGGGCTAGTGAGCTGGCATTGGCATGAACCTGCATTCCAGAAATCCGGGTGCCTTGTTGAGGACTAACTTATTAGTCAATTTCTTTCTTTAAGCACATTATTTCAGAAAAGTATCTCATTCAGAACTTAGATCCCATTTTTGTCTCTGCCTAAAATTCTTTTCCACTTGGTTGTCATCTAGAGCAAAACGCATTACTATTATTTAGTTCTCATCTGAGCTGAGAAATAGCCTGTGGTATTATCAAAACCCTCGTGTACTTAGCATGAGTCAGTCTCTGGCACCTCATCCAACATCAGCTCCCCATAGGACTGGAGCCTGTCTAATGTCCCCTGGGAAGTCCGTTTATCATTATTTTTGCCTCCCTGGAGCAGGATCCCCATAATCACAGGGAACTTGTCTGTCACGTTCTCTGCTATATGCCCAGTGCTAGAGTAGTGCCAATACATACTCAAGATGCTCAGTTTAGAAAAACAAATCGATAAATAACATTTTCAGCACAGTTGATTTCCATTTGCCTCCAGTGTCTTTTAATCGCTAAGAAGTCAAATTTCTTAAAAAGATTCGTTTTCCTCCCATTTTGCCAGTTTTCAGCCATTCATCTCCAAACCTGACCCTGTACTCTTCAAATCCAAAATATTCTTTCACTGTTAGTTGCTCATGAAATCCCTTCTTTTTTTTTTTTTTTTTTAAATTTATTTATTTATTCTTGTTTCAGAACCTTTGTTTTTATTCAGTCATTTTTATGGCCGGCTCAGCCCACCCCAAGGGCAGGGCTGGCGCAGCATGTGGTGCCGGGGATCGAACCATGGTCCCTGAAGCCACCCAAGCTTCCCCAAGCAGGTGCTTTAGACCACTGAGCCATCCCGCCGGGCCCCATGAAATCCCTTCTTTGGAGAAGTCTTTTATGACTTTTCCAGACCACAAAGTACCCAGCCTCTGAATGCCAGAAGACATGTCTGGTAATTCTGCGCAGTGCCATGAGATACCTTGTTTCATCAATGTCTGCTAACTTCACATCTTTTGGGATGCCTGGATGTTCATAAACTGGTTTTCTTTTACTTTCTTCTATGCCTCTGCTCTCCTTCCTTATTCGTGTTGCTTCGTTCAGCTCTATTGACGTGAACTTCCTCCATGAGCACCCTCCATGCCCCATGAGCTGAGGCAGTCAGAAGCACAAGTCTGGGCTGGGTGGCAGGAAAGAGAGTGAGGTTAAAGCCTGCATTTTAGAGCCCCTAACCTTGCAGGCTGATCATTGACTGCTTCTGCTCTTGTTGCAGTGCCTGAAGTCTCATAAGGCAGGTTCTTGACACAGTACTCTCTAGATTCCCAAGGCCCAATTCATAGTATCTCACAATTCTTTGGGCTTTTACATACATAAGTCATGGTATTATAAATAGACTCTTTATTAATCCCTCCTCAAATTACTCAGGGAAAGGTTCATCCTGTTTGCTGCTAAAGCTCATAAGATTTTTCTCTCTTTCAAAGAACATGACCCATTCTTCAATGTACAGCTTGGACAATGCCTGTACTGTGAAGTTGTCTCTGTTTTTCATAGGAATGAGACCCAACAAAATTTAGCTAAATTGTATTTTACTGTATCATCATTTATATACTGCAACTCCTTTCCATGTAACAAAGGCTTTCTTGCCTCTGATAGAACCTACATTTTTGGAAAGCACGTCTGTGTGGCTATCTATCTAAATATATCTCTTATTTTTCCCTATATTCATCACTAGTACTGTAGGATAAGTTGCTGTCATCTGTCTCCCAGATTATGTCTACTCAAGCTGTTTATAACTAACCAAGCTGTATCTTCTCTTAAGGTTGCACCCACAGCATGGTCAGAGTAATGTCTAGTAGATTTGTTACTGCCTGAACATATCCCCAATGCCAACACATATAGAGAGTGCAGACATAACTTCTAATGGTCCTCTCAGGCCAGGAGGGAGAGACTTCCTACCTGGCACTATCTCCTCCTCCGAGCAGCCCTCCACCATGCTTTGCTTCCTGGCTCTTTCCATCCTGGAACACTGGCTTTCTTGCACTGGTCCAGACATTCCAAATTCTCTCTGGGCACAGACTCTTTGATGGGCACTCACTCTTCCCTAAGACATTACTTTTCTCTGTCTTCCTCAGTTAACTCTTCCTGACTTCTGAATCTCAGCTGATGTGTCATTCTTCTCCAGGAAATCTTTCTGGTATTCTTAATGAGGCCATATCTTTGTTTCCAACTTTCTGTTCTTTGTGCACTCATGTGGATTACAATTTCACATGAATCTGGGTGGTTGTATGTCTCTATGGCCCACCCCCGTGCCTTCCTGGGAGACACAGGATTCAGGTTGGCTCCCTTTGTCATCGTCAGTGCCTGGTCTTGTGAGATACTCGCTAAATATTTGTAAAGCAAAAATATAATCATGACCCAGGTGTATTGGAAACTTTATCTACATTGAATTTTCCTACAATTGTCCTTATGATTCTTTTGATCAGGTTTTCTATTTTAATTGGATTACTAGACAGATCATCACGTTGAAAGTTAATACTTTATTATGGAACTGCATGTGTAGGAGAGGTTCAGCTTAAAGCAATGCTAAATGTGGATAAATGAAAGATGAAATCCAGAGATAAATGCTGCTAATAAATTGATGTGTATTTTTAAAAGGGTAGTTTCTATATTATTCAATAGTTCTTTGAATGCAAAGGACAACAAATGAAAAAGGAAAGGTTGAATCCAAGGTGGATTTATTGGTGGGACATGTAATAAGGGCACATAATCAAAGAGAGAATAATATTCCAATTATAGGAAGGCAAGAAGAATAATTGGAACCCAAATTTCACACTCCATTAGCATGCTGGTACTTTGTCTCTGTCTGGCTGTCCTTTCCATCCAGATAGCTTTATCCTGTCTTTCTGAAGACTGGTTTCCTCCACATGGAGAAATTTTACCTCTAGAAAAGACTTTTCTGTTTTCACTTGGAGCATGACTCTGATTCTGGGAAAATTCTTACCCACCATGTTCTCTTGACTCTGGTCTTCAACAACGGAGCTGGCAATGTATAAGAGGACAATCAGGTTCAGGGCTAAACCAAGCACAAGAAGAAGAAATTGGGGATGGAGGACCAGGGAAGTGAAACATCAGTAAGTGACATGTGTGTGTCCCAGATACTCAGCACTCCAAGATGGATATATTTGCTATGCATTACAAACACATATTATTAAAAAAAGTTAAAAGAGAAAGTTGTTCTGGAGAAGGTTGAGGAAAGCTACCCACTATTGTGTGTGTGTGTGTGTGTGTGTGTGTGTGTGTGTGTGTGTGTGTTAGGTCCACTGTTTCCCACGCTTCACCCTATGTAGTGACTTATCCTGACAAAGCCTCACATTTCTGGCATCCTAACAGGCCAGACAAAGCAAGGTTGCTAATCATTCCCGTTCTGTAGTGAGGCTGCCCCTGACAGTGAAAGGTGGAGGTAAGAAGACTGTGGGGGCACGGGAGGCAACCGGGAGCAGGGCTGAGCAACAAGATCCTGGATTTAGGCCACCGGGAGGCAAAGTCATTCAAAGAAAAGACCAGCAGCCCAAATGAGCTCAATTCTGAGAGGAAATAGGAGTTAATGAATAAAGATAGAACTAGGAATCTAAGGAGATAATTGGCCTTACTAGATATAGGGTCTCTTGCCGGAACAGTACATCCTAAAAATGCTAATGCAGAGCCCCAGAAGATTGGAGCAGCATTAGATAAGAACAGACTCATCAGACCTATTTGCAGAAGTGTCAGGAAGGGCTGCAGAATGGGGACATAAATCAGCATCTCAGCCAGGAGGAGGAGGCGGATGTGTCATTCACCTTCCGCCACCCTGGCCTGTTCCTGAAGTCTCCTGGGCTGGTTCATCTCTTCCTCCCCCATCTCAAATGGGTGAGGTTCTGTGGTCAGCCCCACCCTGAAGACGTGGACTGAGGTTTCGCCCATTTGTGTGGCCTAGAGCGGCTGTTCAGTATCCTAGAGGCCCTGAGGGGCTGTGATTAGCTCTCTGTCCCAATCTCTCAGTGAAGCTTTGTCCCAAAGCCCTGTAACCCTGGCTCAGTGGGTAGCAAACGCCAGCTACCCACTGAGTACTATTAGCATTATTTAAATACCATTTCACATTTTAGATTCTCATGGCAGGTAACACGATCTCAAATTCATGAAGCATCTGCTCTCTCTCCTCATCCATCCACTCTGGAGATAATCTTAAAAGGTTATATATATATTTTTTTTCTAATGACTTTAAATTTGAAGGAGTTTTTTTTTTTTTTAATGTAGAAGTTTGGGAGACTTTGAAAAGTCATGCTCAGCAAAAAAAGTAATTTATAGTCTCTTTAGTTAATAACCTCTTATGTGCTTTAATAATTTAAACCAATTATCAATGGGAAGGTCTATAGTGTATACTTCAGTGATTGCTCTTGGTCTATTTCTTCCTTTCTTTCATGCTGTATGCCACTTGTCCTCAATGTGTCTCCAGTGCCCATTATCTCAGCTCCACACAGAAGATAACTGCATTAGCTCAGAGACCATGACCTTGACACCAAGCAAAGCAGGCCTTTAAAGGATAGCTCAATTAAAATCTCAGGCCTCTGTTCCTGATTGGGTCTCATTACTATTCATGAGATTGCGCAGTGCTGGGCCACAAACTCACAGGGCCTCAAGGGTGGCTTCAGAGTAGGAGCATTCAAGATATCAGTGGGATGTGTGCCTGGGGCCTGCTGATGCCCCATCTCCCAACCTTGTGCTCATTAGCCTGCCTTAGCTTGAGGAGATCTCACTCTCTGAAAGAACATGTGTGCCCCTCTATGGGACTAGAAGCACCTAGAGGGAAACTGCAATGGGCTCATTAAGAGCCTGGGCTAGGAGATATAGACTGATCTACATGCAAACTGAAAGTCTGAAATGGAAAAGCTGGTAATCTTGAGTAATTTATTTGAGTCTTCACTCTCTGTTTACTCATCTGTAAAATGGGAAGAACGGTTCGACAATGAGATGGTGTGTAATGAAATGCTCGGCACAGTTCCTGGCCCATCCTAAGCATGAGAGCTTGATTAGTAATAATGTCTTACAAGCTAATGAGTCGTTTCTTCTTCTATGCTCAAATGTTATTAATGGTCATTCATTGCAGAGACAAGATGCATATGGTTGAAAACCAGCTAACACGAGGTGGGAGTTTGGGGAGGAAGCATATTCTATGCTCTATTAATCACAAAGCAGAGAGACGTGTTACCTGGAGCATGAGGAAGGGAGGATGCCTTGCAGCTAGGATGTGATAGGAGTTCCCAGCATAGGCAACAGACATGGAACTCCCAGCACACAGAGGACTGATGGTTTGTGCCAAGTCAGGAGAAAGCCTTCATGAGTGAAGTGTGTTTGTATTTAGAATCCTCAAGCTAGGGTACCTGGATCGATCAGAAGGAGACTGGGTTGCATAGCACCAGCGGAATCTGCCTGTAAGTAGAAGGCTTCAGAAGAGACGTCCGGTGATGTGTGTGTCAGGTTCAGAGCAGCAAGTTGAACACTTCAAAGCCAAGTCCAGATTTCTATTCTCCCTGTAATTGGCCCTCCCTCTTGAATGCCTTCAAGATTACTCTAAGGAGAGCAATGCGTAGTGGAAACACATGTGACAGAATAAAATGGGGCCGTTGCCTTAAAAGTAATGTGTAAGAGAAAGGATAAAGCGGTGGAAAAATTTTCCAACTTGTGTAGGTTATCCTCAGTGGGACCTCACCCCTTCCAGTGAGGCTTTCAGACCTCGGTGTTGGAATATTCCAGTGACTGCAGAGAGCTTTTCAGCTTTGATGCTATGAACGTTTGGGGGCAGATACTTCTTGGAAGTGGAGGAATACCTTGTGCACTGAAGGATGTTTAACAGCATCTCTGGTCTCCACCTACTAAATACTGGTAGCACAATTCTTAATATTGACATTGAAAATGCCATACAGATTAATATCCCTGGGTGGGGAGCAAAGTCACTCCAGCTGAGGACCATTGTCCTCCAGAAGGGACAGATACTTTGGGAGGAGAATTTACCTAACACCTGTGTAATGTATGTCTCAGATCTCACATCTGGGCTTTATTTATGTAGAGGCTTCGCTTTGGGATTTCTGAGCCCAGTTGCCATTGATCTCTCATACTGTGCTGTGTGGTGGCTTGCAGAGTCAAGGAAGCGCTAGCTACAGGTTAAATAAGTTTCAGATAAAGAAAACAATTCTGTTTAGGTTTGAACTCCTACCAAACCCAGCCTTTGATTTGTGGCAGGCTGCAAGAAAAGAGCTGCACGGTGGCCCTGCCTGTAGTACTGGAGGCCAGGGCCAGACCTGTGTGTGGCAGAGTTGTGCTGGATGTGAGATTTCATAGGCTGGACCTGAGTTTGATGACCTCTTCTCCATTCAGAGTACAGAGAACTTCCTAAGAGCTGAAGCAAAGGGGCATGCAGGAGAAGTGAAATACATCCCAGCCGTACTGGCTTCAGGTACTATGAGGTCACTGTGTACACCATGAGGTTTGTCTAGTGATGCTTTTAACTGATGTATATTTAGTGGCGCTGTTTGAGTACAACATTCTGGCTTTTCTTCCTCATCTCAGGCCACTTCTGTGCGCGCAGGGGTGGTGAACGCATGCCTCCTAAATTGCTTTCCTAAAGATAGAAGGAAAGGAAGCTTTAAAATGTGAATCACTTGCCCAAGGCAAATTTTCTTCATCGGCAAACTCTTCTGCAATTGTTTTCTTTGCCCCAAAGCACTTGGAGATTGTCCTGCCTCCCTCTCCTCAGCACCGCCAGAGCCAGCTTCATGGTTCTGATGAAATATGGCTGCCTCTGCAGCTGCTGTGAGCTCTCAGGGTGCCCATTAGTTTGGACCATAACTAGAAAACTAAGTATGAAAACGGAGAGGCAAACCGGCTTTCATTTTACGAGGCTGAGATTATCCTTTGTGAATTGTCCTCGTTCTCTTAATTTATGTTTTCATTTCCTTCTTTCATGGTACCGTTGTCTCCAACATGTTCACTACACCCAGCTGTGCTTGGCTTTCTTCTTAAGCTTAGTATCTTAGCCAATTTGCTAAATTCCTATTCAGGGATAATGTGGAAGCCAACCAAGACTGTAGTGAAATACCATAAAAGTTCTATAGCTTGGTCTAGTCAGCGCCAATTTTATCACTTCCTGATAGTAGAAGTTCTCTAAATTAATTTCTCTCTCTTAGGGCTTTAGCCTGGATGGAATCCCTGGAATTGAAAGCTGAAACTCTAAGACAATTTTAGGAGGTACCTAGACCTCCACAGGGCACTGATCACAGTGACAAATGAAATATCACAACAATACTTTATAAAGACTTTTGATATTCAAACCAAGTACAAGCATTGAAGTTGTTCTGTATGTTGCTTCTGAACTTTGAACCCATAAATCTGGAGGACTGGAAACACAATGTGTCCTTATTTTAAGATTTATATATTGATTCTTAAAATTTCTATTGGCAGAGATTGGCCGTTGATCACACCAGAAATTAACTGTGGCACTTCTGTGAGTTTTTCTTTAGCGTTTGGTGCAGTTTCAATGTAAATAATAAAAAATGCAGGTTTTTTTTTTCCTTCACATTGATTGGATGGCAGGATCCACTTTAGTCTTCTGTTATTTAATACAGACAGCTGCAAAGTTGGAGTTACTACTGCCCACGCAGAGTGATAGTCATAAGAGCTGAGCGAGAAGTCCATTATAAATGATGGAGTATCATCTGAAAAGGGGGCGAAGCACTGCTCACACTACATGTGTGATTAGATTTCCTCTTCCCTGAACAAAGCATTTCGCCTGCTCACGATTGGGTGTTTTCTTACACCTTGACAATGATTTATAGGCAGATTGAGGACAGACGAACACCAGGATGGTGGGATGTGGGCTGTAGGAAGGAAGATATGACTAGCTTTGTGGAAGATGCTTGCCACTAATCACCACACTGTCACTCACTGGATCCAGGGGAGAAGCAAGTCGTGGGAGTGTTAAGACATTTGGCTCAAGAGTCCAAGGGTTGAAACACCACAGCTGCTTCCCTTACAAACCAGAAGGGCAAGATGGCTGTGAAATGCACGTTATGAGAGGTAAGGGAGGGTTAAAATGAATGTGGGAAATTAGAGCTGCCTTAATATGCTGAGCTAGCGTGTGCTGCAGAATAAGCAGACTGCAGGCAAATTCCAAGCCACAGGCCAGGATTCTGGGCAGAAAGAGAGAGAGAGAGAGAGAGAGAGAGAGAGAGAGAGAGAGAGAGAGAGAGAGAGAGAGAGAGACAGAGACAGAGACAGGGAGACAGAGAGAGAGAGAGAGAGAGAGAGAGAGAGAGAGAGAGAGAGAGAGAGAGAGAGAGAGAGGAGAGAGTGCCATAACCTATGAGCTGATTGTCTCCGTCTGAATCCAATATGATTCCTAAGGCTGGGTCACTGGTACCTTGGTACCTTGCTCCTAGGAGGCAAAAGCATCTCCCTGGACTGGGAAAGAAGACAGACAGGGAAGAGACCAGCCCACAGGCAAGACCGGGAATTGCAAACCCAGACACACAATGGGTTTATCAGATGATCAGATGCTTAAAACGCACAGAAGCCTTTTGCTTCTGCCTGTGTCTCTTCCTTTCACTAACACACAGATTATCACTTGCTTACTCCCGTGAGCCCCCTGAGTATAAGGAAAACATTTCTCTCATCATCAGCTAATGAGGACATTTTGTCCCTGTAATCCCTGAAGAAGTGTACTCCTTCCCTAATTAATCAATAAATATCTATGGAGCAGCTTTGGCACACAATCCCACTGCCATTCCTTGGGGTCTCCTTCCATCCCCCTCCCGTTCACGGAGATTCCAGCATTGGCACTTCGGTGACACGCGTACTGTGCTATGTGGTCATTATACACCCACATGACTGCTTCTCCCACTACACCGAGAGCTCTCTAACTCGGGCACCACGTTTTACTCATCTCTGTAAACCTAGCACCGGCACTGGCTGCACAAGAAACAAGTGAATGGATGAATGCATAGCTGGTTCTCATCTTCTTGGCCCTCTGACAGGTGGAAGAAAAGTGGAAGCTGAATCCTCTATTCATTGAGGAAATCACAGACTAGATGGGCATTGGCTGAGAACAAATCTGAATCACTAAATAGATCTGTGTAAGGAATATCTGAGAGCCTGGCGCATGGCTCTGGATAAGGCCCTCTCTGATCTCGTCTATTTGTTCTGTAAGACATATTTAGGGCAAACCTTGCAAAAGGGAACATGTGAAGACTTAAAAGAAATTTCGAAGGCCTGACTCAAAGACAGCAAACTTATTTAATGCCTCCCACAGGGCTCCTGAGGGTGCCCCATCAGGATGCAGGAGGCTTCCTTCCCCTGACTCTGCCTCTTCGTGGGGCCAGTGCTTTCTCTAGCTAACCTGTGAGGTACTTTATGGGCTGGCAGTCAGAACTACCGTGCTTCTTTAAGTGTGATTCTCGGAGTTGTGGTAAAGAGAAAACTTCCTTGTGTGGCAATGGTCCTGACCTACATTCTGGGTGTACATTGGGTCAGGCATTTGCTAAGACGAAGGATGGATTGAATAAAGCCAGAATGGATGTGTTTATAAAGCCACACTTGAGACCTGGAGTAAAATATATGATTTCTCTTTCACGTTTACGTTTGGGTGGTTTCCATGGGGACCATCACCAGGGAAAGATGTTTATGTCCTTTGGCCTAGGAGTGCAGGAGGTCTGAAGGCAGTAGGGGATGGGAGTGGAGAGAAACAGGCAGAGTCATTGGCCCGAGATAAGAAGTGGGCTGACGACCCTATAGGTTTTGTGACTCAGGAGCAGCAGTGGGGTGTATGTGAATACAAACAGCAGCTTAGGAAATGCAGCCACCGTGGAGAATGGTGTGCTGTGTCACAGCTCTCTACCCTGGGAGTGACTTTCTCTGCTAAATCTTGGTGTGCTGGAGCAGTGTACTACGTAGTCTCAGAAGGCAGTGACCCGGCATTTGACAATAAGGGTATCAGAAAGGATGGTTCCAAAGAGGTGCACCTGAGGGTGATGTTGAGTGACTGCCAGCCTTCCATGAGTCTTGGTTTTTTCATGCAAAGACTAGAGACTTGGAAAAAGTCCCTTCTCAGTATTTGTACAGGTAAGATGAATTGAACCGAGAGGCCGCAGGAGGCCACAGGAGAGAACATTGGTGAAGTCTAGCGTGGACTAGACTCTGCGGGGAGAGAGTTCAAAGCCAGGACTGCTGTGGTCCCTTGTCAGGGCAACTGGTGCCCATGGTCATTGTTAGGGTTCCTTAGGCAAGGGAGACAGACACCCAACAGCTATCTATTCTGTCATTGACTGACCCATATATTCAGCAAATGCTTTTCATTTTGTTTGTGAGACATGCTCTCATTAGGCTGTATAAACCAGCCTTGAATTCCTAGGCTTAAGCCATCCGCCTGTTTCGCTTCCTGAGTCGATGGAACCACCATGCATAGTTCAACAGATGCTTCAGTGCTTTCTACAGCTGGCGCTGTACTGAGGAGGCATGAAAAGCAAAGAACAAAATAGACTCAGCACTCAGAACCCAAAACAGGGGTGATAACTCGGGAGGGGCCCAGCCAAGAGAGGCAGCCAGAGAGGCATGGAACCCCCCGACAGAGGACTTTGAGTTGAATTTTGAAAATTGATTTGACTTTGATAAGACTGGGTTGATGATGCAGAATTAATGAAGGGTGCTGAAGACAGAGAAGCCTACGTTGTTGGTGGCCCCACGGGAAGGTGCCTACGTGGAGGCGGAGGGAGGAAGCAAGCGAAATACTTCCGCCTCCCTGTCTCCTGTGCTTTACATACAGAAAAGGCTGATGGTGAGACTTGGTCTGCAAAAAATAAAGGTGCCTGAATCTAGAATCTCTGCCTGTTTCTGACACATTCTGTGGCTTTGTGCATCTTGCCTGGGGTGTATTCCACAGTTTGTGTATGCTTATTATCAGTCATAATCATAATAATTAATAAAACTTTTTAAAGGGGGCTTTAATCATGCTTGTGCTTTGCTTCCAAACACATAATAAAAAGGAATTACTTATAAAAGTGACAAATTTATTCCTAATTATACCATTATTTTGTTATGCAATACAAGTAAAGCAATCTTTGAAGCTGGAAAAATGTCTCACACAGAATTAATTAGAACAGTACATGGTTTGGAATTAGGCAATTATTTTATTGATATTTCACAAGTAGAACTTTATAAGTGCATCTCAAATATTTTCATTATTACTCGTAAATACTTATTTTAAACACTTCCTGGTAGGAATTCCGAAGATACACCTCAGACTGCTCTTGAAACTCATAAAATATTTCAATCTGAGAGAAATTTCCTAGGATGCAGGATTTCTGTGGCCCAGAGAAGGTTCCAGGGAACACTAGCTGGTACACAGAAGTCTTGACTGGCCAGCAGTGAAAGGGTGCGAGACCCAGAAGGGTCCCTGCGACCTGAAGGAGACCGGATGTCACCAGCAAGCTGGTGAGGAAGTCGCATACAGAGAGGAGCAGCTCATGGGGAAGCCACAATCCATGATGGTTATCCTCATTGCTGGGCTCAGAGTCCTATGCTCTCACTTTCTTAAACTTGTGAACTTGAAGCTGATTGTGGTCGTGTGTGCCTGGCATCCTAGCTTTGTGGAGACTGAGGCAGGAGGAGCACCATGAGCTTGAGCTATGAGCCTGGGCTACAAAGTGAGTTCAAGGGCAGGCTGCACTTGATAGCGTGACCTTATCTAAAAAAAAAAAAAAAAAAAAAAAAAAAAAAAAAAAAGAAAAAAGAAAAGAAAAGAAAAGCAAGCTTGCTTTTCAAGTAATAAAAACAATGCCTTCTTCTCTCAAATGCTCTTCCCTACTGTCTTCTGACCCAAACCCACACGGAATTCTTCACTTCACTTTTGCTGTAGACCCAGAAACCCTTGAGTAGGTCTGGTGTTTTCCTTTGTCTCATGCATATGAAACTTGACTCCCTCCCCAGCTATTCCTAGTCTATAAGTAAACCAAGGGCTAAGCCTTTTGTTTCTGCCCTGCTTTAAGCAGAGCTTACTCAAGGCTGGGTGCACAGCACAGGTGCTGTACTTACGTGGAGGATTGACCAAGCACACTACTACAGGTGGGAGCAGTACAGGAGACTGCTCCTTAAGAAGTTGACAGGTTGAAACCTGACTTAGAGAAAAGCAATGGTGCAGTGGGGGTGGGCACTGGGGGGAGAGACAGCCCCGCTTGGCATACTCATCGTTGAGAGCTCACTGCCAGCTTTCCTCGGCTTCTGTGGGGTGCGATAAGCTTGTGGAGTGACCTCATCTTCGGTTATGGTTTTGGGCCCCTCTGAGAAAACTGCAGGCCCCTTTGTCCCTTGTCTCATTAAGAAGAAGCCTTCTTATTCATGGGGTGCATAGAAGCCTGAGAATATATGTGCAAACAAATTTCCCTGGCAGCTGAAAACATGGGAATTGGATCATTGGCTTCACATTCCAAATGAGTAAGGTAAGGAAGAAAAGACAGAGAAAATAGGCTAAGGGGCCATGATTGTATAGAACCTCTAACCTCCAATTTCCCAGGGGGATCCTGGCACGTGCATTGCTCACCTGAGCTCGAGTCCCAGGTGCAGTACTTGCTTCTTCCGCATGTTAGAGTTGGGGCAGCATCCATTCGGGCCTTGGTTTCTCAAATTCTAAGATGAGGGTGTTGGCCCCACAAGTGTACTGGGCTCCTGGAGGCTCACTGTAGTTACTGTCCCCACCCTGTGGATGGCTTTGCTTTTACCAAAGGCACAGGCACAGCGAGTTCTGAGCAGCTGAAATAATAAAAATGTTCTCCCGTCTACCGTGGCAGCTTGCTCAATCATCGCAGCTCTCGCGCAGCTCGGATTTGCCGCCTAATATTTAACCTAAACCCTTTTCCTGCTTTTGTTTTAGTTCATCATGACTTACTCGGGTCTATCAATCTACCTATGCATTTCTACGCCACCTCTCGCAGCGTGCTTACCACCTGTCCTCTCTGAGCAATGAGGTTAATATTGAAGGTAAAATCCATTTCATAGAGATAATGCGCTATAGACCTTTCAGAAGAGCTTTCTATGATAATGAGGAATGAGTTAGCATGCTGAGGTTGTTTAAATGTCATTTATTTTAACAAGTGACATTCAGAATTTATTTACAGTTGAGTACAATGAAGGAAGGGTGGAAAGTTTTAAAGTTTCATGAAACAATAATAGAGGTGCAAAGCAAGGAGGCATCAAAGATGGAGAAGAACAGCAATTCCGATCACAAGGTCTGAGAGACGGAACCTTCCCTGAAGCTTCTGAAAGACAGCTAGGACGGGAAGAATGAAGGCCTCTCTGGAGGTATCTAACCATCTTTCCCCCCTCGTGTTCTTGCACCTACTTGGGTGTGCCTCTGTACACCGGCGCCTCAGCAGGTGCATGTGTGTGAGGGAGTCAGCTAGGCTGGAAGCAGCCTCTATTCTCCCCATTCACTATGCAACGTGCCTCACCCCCCGAGGGTCTGTGGGACCTGCAGACCCCACTGCAGTGGCACCAACTCCCTCCTCTGGCTGCAGGAGTTGGGGTGCCTGAGAATGAAGACTGTGGTACATTATCATCTCCACCTACAGGCACTGGCAAAGTTAGAAATAAAGTTCCAGTCTGGTTCCTCTGAAAATGCTTTGGAGCAATGGCAACCAAGCCACTCTGGGGGGAAAAATGAAAGACAGGAACTGTTAGCCATTTTGTGAGTGAATTCAGGGCTCTCAGTGATGTAGTGAAAGGTGTTTTGATTATAGCAAAACTAGCTGGTACGAACTTAGGTGAAAAGCAGGTAAGAAGGAAGGAGGTGGGTTTATGTCAAAGTGCTGAGCCCTGTGGTTGCAGAGCCAGGCTAGCAGGCGTGGACGGGACAAGGGAATGAGCAGCCAGCCGGAAGCCACGGAGTGGGGACCCTTCCTGTGTGCTTTCTGTCATCCTGCTTATTTCCTCTTCTTCATTCATTCTTTCTCTCTCTAGATACATGAAAGTGCCCAGCCACTTCCTCCAGTGTATCCTCTTGGTCCTGACACGCACACAGAAAACATATTGGTTCCACCTGAATTTTACTTCCTGTGATGGGGAGGGACAATCTGGTGGCTTGGGTACAGGTTAAGAGCCTTGGCATTGGTGCGTGCACTGTATGCATGTTGCATCGCCGTCATCCCCGTTAATATGTACAATTGATACACATTAGGGAAAGACAGCCTGCCTTCAATCCGTGTGTCTTGTCTTTGTGGGTAGTGGCTTAGATACGTAGTTTAAACTTCTTTATATTAAAAGATAAAAAGTGTACTTATTTAGGACTGAGAAGACAAGGCCAGAAAACTATGAGGTTTGGGGGCTTATTCCTAATGGACATTTTTCCTAGAAAGTAGCCTTTCTTAGACAGGCAGATATTACAAAATAATACTAATTTTTCTTTCTTTCTCTCTTTCTTCTTTCTTTTTGTCTGTCTGTCTGTCTTTCTTTCTTTTTATTTTTGTGTTTTAGGGAAGGGTTTACAGAGTTTTCAGGGTCTCACTACTAGATTGGACTCCTAGTGATCTATCTGCCTGGTTACAGCCTCCCAAGAGCTGGGATAACAGACACGTGCCACCATGCCCAGTTGTAACTGCCATCTCAGTGTACGGGGCTGGAGGACGACATGGCAGGCTGAGGGATTGAACCCCAGGCCCCTGCACCTGCTTGCAGGTGCTTTAATCTTCTGAGCTATTTGGCTGGCCCTGATAATTCTAATTTCTAGTTCAGCCAAGAAAGTTAGAGTAGGCATGAAGCTGAGCCCAGTATCAACAGCAACCTCATTTTCTGGAGATGGAAGATACTGACAGTAGTTTGCTAGTCTATGTGAAATGCCATCTGAAGGTGGGTGATTTTATGAAGACTTAGAACATAAAAACATTCTTCAAGTTAAATAAGTTATTTTCTTTTCACTCTAATCAATTCCCTTATTTGAACATTTAAAGTAATTATATGGTACAGGTAAATTATATATTATATACATGCTAAATTATAACCTATCTCTACCAATTAATATTTACTGAGCAATGAATGGGCAAAATATGCTAACTTGGGATTCAAGACCTGAGTGTAATTAAGTATTTCAGCTGGGAAAGATTATAACTGCCTTTGCCCAAGCATCCCTCCCTCTGTTCCCCAGTGTATGCGGAGGAAAATGTAAGGATACTATGCTAATACTTAGCTTATCTCTGAAGTTGTTTGCACAGGAAAAATCAATTGCTTTAAATATTTTAGATCTGATTTCCAAGTAACTAACCAATGCCAATTTATGGTGGCTTTAAAAGCCAGGCAGAGGAATTGGATTTGATTTCGTTCATGTGTTTATTCCCAGAGTTTCTCCTGGGTCTTCTATGGGCAGGCATGAAGGATGCTTTGGTGTTCTTAACCATCTGGTTCTGAGGAGCAGGGGGCCTGCCGAGGCAGCAGATGACACGCTCCTCTCCTCAGCACTACTGAGGCTGTGACCAGATGTCACCAAGAGGGTGGGGGTTGGGCAGAAAAAAAAGAAATCACAGTATGTCTATGGCTTTGCTTCCTGATTGTAAATACGGATGAAAAATTGTTGAGCTCTACGTAAGGCATGTTAATATCCAGAATGTAAAGCTTGGAGTAAGCATTGTGTAAGCACTGTTATAGTCCTTCAGGGACATAGGGTGGTCCTGGAAGCCTGAGCATTTGCTGGCTCTCTCAGCACTTCTTCTCACACAAGGGATCAGCATCTAAACCTCCACCATGATTTGAGCCTCTGCACACTACTCTGCCCGGAAGGGAGGCAAGAGCAGAGGTAGTCGAGAGAAGGCAAAGCTGTTTAGGGCAAATGTGATGGAAATGGGCCCTGAGTAGATAGCGTACTGATTGTCGAGGGGATCAGCGAACTCCCTGATCTGCTCTGAGGAATCTACTGCCCCTTAGTAGTACAAGCACATGATCAATTTGGGCAGGCCAGTGCTGCTTCCTGATTGTCTGTGCTAAGATGACTAATTTTTTTTGACTCCTTTCATGCAGGTGTTAGTTCACACAGTGAGTTTAGGAACTACCATAGGTCAGGAATGAGTCCAACAGGCAAGCTGTTTGTGTAGAACACCTTTCTTTCTTTCTTTCTTTCTTTTGCGGTACTGGGGATTGAGCTCAGGACCCTGCACTTGCCAGGCAAGGGCTTATTCTACTGAGCTATCTACTGAGCCCCTGAGCAGAACACTTTCTAAGCCTTGTATGTCCAGTGTTCCACCTCATGTATGCATTTCTGAGAACTCAATTGATAGTGACTCTTAGAGCATTTCCAATTTATTTTTATTTTACAGACAGAAAAGTGAAAAATGAAAGTATGTAGTATATCAGAATAGGATGATATGAAATTAACAATGATTATATTGCATATTGTTATCTTTAAAGTAGTTGCTCAGATTACCATATATATGCATGCAAAACTGATCAAATGATATAAATGCTATTTCCTTCAATGAACTAAGAGAAATCCTGTGCATATATCCTGTATATAAATACATATTTTTTTTTTTTTTGCTTTCTTCCTTTCTCTTTTCCTTCTCTCACTAGTTCTTACCTTTTGAGCGGTTTCTTTCCCTTTCACTATACCCACTGTACCTTTTGGATCACATTTAGTCTTTCAGTTTCTTATACTAGGGAGACTATACGATGCATACACAAGTGTATCTGCTTTATTTCACTTAAGAATATGGTCTCTAGCTGCATCCATTTACCTCTAAAAGCTTCAAGTTTATCTTCCTTTATAGTTTTATAGAAATACCATTTTACAAAATACCACATTTTTTTATCCATTCTTCAATTGATGGATATTTTGGTTGTTTCCAAGATTTAACTATTACCAATTATGTAGCTAAAATACAGGTGCACAAATATCACTGTCGTATGATGTTTTCAACTCATCATGGAAAATACCCAGATGGGGAATAATTGGGTTGAATGTGACCTTTAATCTTAGTTTTATGAGGAATCTCCACACTGAGTTGCATAGTAGTTGTACCAGTCTGCACTCCCACCAAGAGGGAGGAAGGGTTCCTTTTCCCCACAGCCATGCCAGAGTTTGTTATTGGTTGATTTCTTGATAGTAGCCATTTTTTTTCTGAGGTAAGATGGAACCTCAATGTTGCTTTAATTTTCAATTTTATAATGACTAATGTCAAACTTTTTTCTCATATATTTACCTGCCACTTGTGTTTCTTCATCTGAGAACCATATATTCCCCTCAGATGCCCATTTTTTTATTGAGTCTTTGAATTTTAGGGTCCTGACTTTTTAAAATTCTCTCTATGGTTTAGATAGAAGTCGTTTGTCTGAGGGACAGTTGACTAATTCTTTTTTCCCAATTCATGGGTCTTCTTTTCACTCTGCTGGTGATTTCTTTTGATGTGTAAAAACTTTTTAATAAGATGAGATCCCAGTTGTTGATTCTTTGAAGTATTTCCCATGCAGTTTGGTTTTTATTCATAATCTCACTGCCTTTAAAATTCCATTCTATTCCATTCTTATTCTATTCCAAGCTTGCTACTTTGAATCTTCCAATTAACCAGCAAGATAGGCATTGCCTAGGCTATGAGTGCTCAGATGTATTGAAGATCTTGTTCAAGATGATCATGGTTGTTTGGATAGAAGTCAAAAGAATCCACCTCTAGGATCTCATCTTATAAAAAGAATTTGCACATCAAAAGAAATCACCAGCAGAGTGAAAAGAAAACCCATGAAATGGGTGAAGAAATCAGACAACTGTCTCTCAAAGGATTTCTATTTAGACCATATAAAAAAATGAAGAAAAATCACACTCCCCCTAAAGCAAATCCCAGATTTTCTAATTCCCTGGTCACTGCTTCTCCTGCCATATGGAGAGCCATACCAACCCTATGATAAGTGGAGGTAGCCAGACAGAATTCAGGACTCATATGGGTCCTCTTGTCAACTAGCACAAGCCTAAATTGTGGTCTGTGCCTGGAAAGATTCCCAAATCCTGGTAGAGAGGATGGTACTAATGTGCAGAGCAGCCTGGACTATGGTTCCTCTGCTAAGCAACTGAATCACATTGCCTCCCCTTCCTTGTGCCCTTCCCCTGTGATTTTTCAGCAGGACATGACTAAGAATGATCCAGCAGATTAATAAACTGTAGTTGTGTCTGTGGATGCTGGACATGCAGACACACTAACTGAGAAGGAAGATCCTCTTGGATGTGGGTGGCAGCACCCAATAAACTTGTAGGTAGGACAAAACAAAGAGGAGACAGGAAATGTTTCCCTTTTTGGGAAGAGTGCCAGCCTTTACTATTGATTGCCTTGGACATTGATCTTGAGTTTCTTCCAACTTACAATGTAGTCTCTCAAGCCTCCCAAAGCAGACACACACAGAGAACTCTACAGAGCGCCCAGGCCATTGATCTTTGATTGCCATTCGATTGTCTAGCTTTCCAGCAGTTTGGATTCTTTTGCATCTGAACGCATAGATAGCTATTGTGATTCTCCACCTCCAATCCTGCAAGCTTACCCAGTAAATCTCTTGATTCTATTCCTCTAGAGAACCATAGCCAGTATACTCCCCCTTTGTTGCCCTCACTGGGTCTATTTCTCTCTCCTTATAAAGCGAGGGCAATACCATTAACTCTATGTGTACCAGGAGTTGTAATGGTGGACATACATGAAAACTGTGGAAAAGTGTTTTATAAAAAAAATGCCCCAAAATTGACACTTAAAACACATGTAACAATATCACAGGCTATAACTTCTAGCAAAGGCTTTTGGTGAAATTACAGTGAGTGGTCCCTTCATGTACTGGTTTGACCTTAAACATAGGGACCCCAAAGCTCTGGATGCTGGGAGTCACCTTTACCTAGTCTCTGTATGAGACAAAGGTATAAACCTAGCTGGCCGTTGAACAGAAGAAAAGAAGTGAGCAAGAAAAGCAGGAGGTATAATCCAGTTAGGCTTTATCTTTTTAAAAGAACATGGAAGACAGGTCTGCAATATAACGTCTGCAATCCACATTTTGCAATCAGAGAAAAGTGTTTGTGCTAATTAGACCTTGTACAGACTTGCTTAAGCACAGGAGGTTTTCCTTTCACTTCCTAGCTGGAACTGTTGGGTGTGCTGCTGTTTTGTGCTAGAGAAGGCATATCTGCATTGTGAGGAAATGCCAGCAATTTAATAGGAGATAAAGGGTTCCAGCATAGCTCACACACACAATAAATGAAAGGAGAGGCGACAGACTTGTAATGTGTCTTTAATGTAATCACAACTATGTTCCAAGGGCGAAGGTGTGATCTCAATTTGGATGGGTGCACAAGGCTCTCTCACTTGAAATCATCATTAGGGAGCTGTGTGGAATCTGTCCCCTGGAAATCGAACACCCCCTAATGAACCTAGAGAACATCAATTGTGACAGGAGGGACTCCACTAAGTCAGACCACCCACACAGCTGAGTGGCCTGATTTCTAGCAGCCAGTACCAAAGTTGCTACATTCTTCCCTGATGAAGTGCAATCCACAAAAGCACCTCCAAGAGCACTAGTGGTAGAGCGAGGACAGAGTTTCCACTGCTCACGTCAAGAGACTGTCTGCTCTTCTGGGCTGTGTGTGGCCTGCGTGGGTGCGTCCCCAGGAGGGTGCTGTGGTTCATTTTACATCTCCTGTATGTTTGATTTATAAAGTGGATTTAATCTTTGCTCCTGTTCTTCAGCAAAGGAAAGTTATTTACATTTTAAAGGATGCTTGCTTTGTTGATGTTTCTTACTCCCCTGGATTCCATGGCTCTTTATCTGTTTCTTATCACATTCAGTCTGTCTCATAGTTATTTAGGTCTGAGGTTTCTTTTTCCCAGAGGACTGTGAACCTTTTGATATTAAGGTCCAGTTTGTAATCATTTTGTAATCTCTCCTCACACCTTAGCATGCAGGTTGGAAAAGAGGCAACTTTAGCTGTGCTCGGTGAGCTGAATTGAAATCTTTCTCTCTTATTAGAGGGCAGGACCATTCTTCTGGGATAGAATGCCAGATAAGAATTCAATGAGTCAATTTTTGCTTGTGTATTGTCCCTCTGTGTTAGTTCAAACTATAACATGTGTCTTAGGTATCAGAAGAGTCTAAAAAACCCTCTCTTGTTTGACTTTAAAGTTTACAAATAAGTTATATGTTCACCAAACTTTGCTAATGTTTCAATTTCCTTGACAAATTATATTTAGGTTTAAACACAGTGTATCCTTATCTGAACCCCATCAGCAATGCTAACGCAGAGATTTGGAACTTTAGTTTTAGATAGTAAAATAAAAAAGACTAATAGCTGACTTCAGTTCACTTTGTGTAACTTAGTCATAAACATGTTGGAGAAGGGGCAGCTTAGGAGATCTCAGACATTTTTGGATGAAGACACATAATATCTGTGCCCTGTGTTTCAGCCTGTCATGGAGAGTCTACTGAAGAGTCAAGTCAGCCCAGTAATTTGTAACCTGGGGAACCATTCAGAAGTAAAAGGGATTGGGAGAAATAAAACTGGAGAGCCTAGAAATACAAATGTCTCTTCATCTCAATAAATCTGGGCCAGGAAAGGAGCTTCACAATAAATTGGGCTTATATTCACTCTAGGATTTGAACACTTTAAAAGTGGCTACCCTAGGAGTTAGGGCTGAAAGAGGTACAACTAAATAAGTTAACTGGAGGTTCCATGGGAAGGGAATATTATTTATTTATTTAGTAGTGCCAGGGATCAAATTTGGGACCTTGTGCTTTCCAGGCAGGTGCTTCTGCTGCTGAGCTACCTCCTAGGACTGAGAATACAATTTAGAATAAGGGACTCCATCCTTTACAGTTTTCAGACAGGAGCAGAAAATCCACAGAATTGACTTCTGTGACTTAGCTGGTTTTTTGTCTTCACGCTCTGCCACAGCACCGCCCCAGGTCCTTGGCAGAATCATGGAAAGTAGAGGTGCTGACCAAGACATATCATAAACAATGGAAAAAGGAAAACAATTCCGCTGAACTCTCTATGAGACTGGGTGATGAAGCAAACTTGTTCTCTTCACAAACAAAACATAACTCTGGGGGAAGAAGTTGCTTCTCTTTTTTTATTTTTATTTTTTATTTTTATTTTTTTTTTGAAGTTGCTTCTCTTGTCTGTGCCGGCCACAGAATGAGCCGGAAGGCCACGTGAGCTTCACAAGACACGAGGTGGCCCTCCTGGAGGTTTCCATCCTTGTTGGACCCAACACCTATTCACGTATCAGCAGCATGAGATTGAGGAAGTGGCAGCGTGTCAGTGGTGGCAATGTGGGACATCGCAGTATGCTCCTTGAAGACAGCGGGAGGCAGTGACGACTCTACATGAGGCTTGGTGACACAGGGCACCTGAACACAATGGAAGGGAGTTAGTTATAGGGACAGTAGTGACACCACTAAGAGTACCGAGTGGTGGAGTACCGAAAACTTTGGGGGAAATTACCAGGAAGGAAACGTGAGCTGGGACTTCTTACAACATGCACAGAAGCAAAAATCAAGTTCGTGGAAACACAGATGAGCTTCTACATTATTTTGAACAGGAAACGTCTAAAGATTACTGGACAGTGTGGCCCCAGTGGCACCCTGCTGCTTCAACAAAAACAGGAAAGCAGTATGAAGCTAGCCTACAGTGAACGGCCACCAGGACTTGGGCTCCCACAGAGCTTCACACACATTATCTTTAGTTGTAAAGTGGATGAGAGCATTCTTTACTTGTCCTTTCCATTTCCCATTGCCCAGAACCACAGCATCTTAGGACTCAGGCAAATGCCCCTTTCTTCTTAGAATTTACATTTCACAAAGCTAAAACAAGATATGTTACAGATAATTCAGCCCCAAGAAGCTTAAGCCAGGGACAGTCAAGCAGGGCTTCAGTTACAGCGAACACCAGGCCTCTTTATTTCCTTACCCTGGGACTTTTATTTCTGAGCCAAGAAGATAACACATCTTAATAGCAAGCAGCTGAGTTAACTAGATAAAAGATTTCATAAACAGTGAAATCTTGAAATCAGAGAAGCCGCAGATTCACAGTCTTACCTTGCCTGACTGGATCTAAATGTACAACACTGTAAGTGACTCAAAGGAGATGCGGAGATACTCGGCAACGCTCCCACGAGCCAGCGTGCGGGCTTCCCCGCGTTCGTTCCTTCTGTAGACGCAGATTGAATTCTACCGCAGTTTCTGCTTAGCGTATGGCTGGAGATAAGAGATTCCAAGAGAATCAGTCAGCTCAAATGGTCTTAATGATCTACACAATGAAGATTACATTAAACTAACGAGCACATGAAGCTAATAAAAGACCATGTTTCCATGCAGCAATGGGACAAAAATAAGAAACCTGAAGCCTTTCCATCCACCCGTAAGCAATGGTGTTAAAGTTAATGTATAGATGTAAAAAATGAATTGAAATGCGCAAACTGGTGAGTTGTGAAAAGGTCGAGATCATAAATTTGGGCGGTTCTACGATTCATGGGAGGGGTACACAAACAAACTGAGAAAAACTCCACGAAAGCGAAAGCAAAAGCAAGCCTTGCTGCTTGGCAAGAAGACAGCTCAGGGAATGGCATCAGGCTTCAGTGAAGGAAAAGGCTTCAGGGAAGGAGGGGGTAGAAACGGCGCTGGGTGCTGGGGAGGAGAAGGTAAACCACGGGCTTTGGTCTGGGGAGCCACCGATCTCCAGACTGGCCCTACACAACCAGGAGATTTTATGTAAAACAGAAATCCAAGAAATTTCCAATTACTGTGGCAGCAGTGAGAAGACAGAATATCAAAGGAAGTATCGAGGGGGAAATGATTGATTCTGAACAAAGAAAAATTAAAGATCAAAAGCAAGAAGATAAAGGAAATCACACTGGTTTTGGACAAAGACTACATGCATTCAAAACCTATAAATAGATAAATAGGGAGAAATTTTCTGAAAAAGTTAATGAAATGGAGCAACAACAGAGATATGGAAAATAATGATTATGTGACAATGGGAATAAAGCCAAATGCTTTACCACATCAGTTAAGGAAACAGCAGGCCTCCAGAGCAGAGACAAAAAATAATACAACTTCTGAAGACCCAACATTTACAAGACAACATAAAAGAACCAAGAGAAACGTGCTTTTCACTACTAATCTGCCTTTACATGAAAAACTATAAAAAAGAAAAAGACTTTAAAAACATGAAAATGATTCAAATTGAAAAACGTATTCTTCAAAGCTGTGTGTGCTTCCCGGGAACAAGTCTCCCTCCATCCTTCGTGACCTCTGAGCCATGTGTCTTTATCTTCATAGGTGACCACTCTAGCAGAGTTGTTGGCAACTCTGTTAAAACGCTCTGGTGGGGTAGGAGGGCCGGTACCGACGTTCTCACTGAACGCACATGTACACTCAGCTTCCTTGACAGCCGGAGAGGAGAGGGAGTTTTTCACCATGCCATTTCCGGACCCCTACCGCCCCCCCACCGCCCCCCGATTTCTGACACTAATGAGTAATCTGTCCACAGCGCTCGTCTCAAGACACACCTGCTGAGCACACAGTTGGACGAACAGTTGGGCTGAAGGATTCGGTGTCCCTGATGACCTCTTTCTTCTCAGTTACCACGCCAAGGAAGATACTAATGTTCTTTCCGATGTCATTAATTAGCTGTGCTTGACTGGTTGTGAGTGGCACCGTTGATTTTTTTCTTTCTTTTTTTTTTTTTTGTCAAATGCTCTTTCTCTTTCCTGTTTCTCTGATGTTTGTTTTGACAGCTGATTATTTCCCTTGCATCTTCAGTGCCCAGCAGAGTACTTGGTTCATTTGTAGTGGTAAGAATCAAGGACCCCCTCACACCCTCTCTTGCCTTCCTAGTGGATCCACCACTCCAACCCTGCCTCCACCTACCCCTCTATTTCTCACCCTCTCTCCTCTGCACTCCAGCAACAAAACGAGGTCTCCCAGCACTTGTTCCTGTGTTTCCCTGATCTCATTTTCCTTTTCACCTGCAAGTTCTCTTCCTTGTCTCTTTCTTTTATTCTTTAAGAAAACAAAATGCATTTTGAGGCCAGGTATATCAGCAAAAGGGAAAAGAAAATGAATAGTTCCCACAGCAATGCTTGTTTTCCTTTGTTTGATTTTTTAATAAACTTTTTTTGTGTGAACTCGGAACTCAGAATCTCACTTAATTCCTCCTAGATTCTTTTGGTTTGAGAATAAAATCCTAGAAATAGGCTTTCCACTAAAACTCCTCTAACAATAGCAAATCATAAACTAAAATAATGTTTATAAAACAAATTAGAGAAAATAAACATCAAAATTGAAGCACATGCTGTCATTGATGATTTCTGCCTATTCATAATTATTTCTGGTGTTACAATCCCTGCTTTCAATGCAAGCTTGTCCTTCCAGCTCATCCTCAATTTATACAATTTACTCATAAACTTCTAGCAATGAGTTTATGGACCTCAAGATCTTACATTGATTCTATAACTTATTTTCAAAATTTAATAAGGTAACGTATAGCTTAAGGACTTATTGTTTTTTTTTTTCTAATTGTCTTATGAACAAATACCAGGATTTTATACTTCTATGCCACTTCTTTGTAGTAGTCTTTTGTTGATGGCATAACAAATTATGGTAAACTTAGTTGTTTAAAATGGCACACGTGTGTTATCTCATAGGTTTTTGGGCCAGAATTTCAAGATTGGTTTCAGGGGGCTAAGATCAAGATGGCAACAGGATATGTCCCTTTTGGAAGTTCCATGGTCAATCTGCTTTCTCATTACATTGGTGATAGCATTTGTCCCACATGCTTTAGGGCACTCGCCAACTGTCAGTCAGAGCTCTTGTCTTGATCAGGGGCTTCTACAGCACAGAGCCAGATGCAGGCCATTAGAGTCCTGCCACCAGGTGGTCTCTCCAAATTTTTCTTCTGGTTTTCAGATTCACATACTTAGATTTGGTTCACTGATAATTTCCTGCTCTCAGCTTCCTTAGTATTAGTGACCTGGACAAAATCACACTTACAAAGTCTTCTTGCCTTTGGAGGTAACTTTCACAGGCTCCAAGAGTTGTAACTTGGACATCTTTCAGGGTAAGGGTGGATATTCTTCCGACTACACCATGATCAGCCACATTGATCTGTGTAACATATGTACAGGGGACTTTTCTCAGTGTAGCTAAACAACTTCTTGAATTAGAAATTGAATTTTTAGACTTTTTGCACTTAGTAATTATCTTTCACTTACAGATGAGTCAGATAGTTTTCACACTCTATCTCCTATAAAACATACAATATTCTTTTCTATTTTTATCATAATAAAGTTGAATTAAAATTCAATGAAATAGCTTTTATAATAGTACTATTATATATTCATTAATACTATCTTTTTTTTAAAATTAATTTTTTTTCTTGTTTCAGAACCTTTGTTTGTTTATTCACTCGTTTTTATGGCCAGCTCAGCCCACCCCGAGGGCAGGGCTAGTGCAGCATGTGGTGCCGGGGATTGAACCGCAGTCCCTGAAGCCGCCCAAGCTTTCCTAAGCAGGTGCTTTAGACCACTGAGCCGTCCCACCTGGCCCCATTCATTAATACTGTCTTATTTAAATCACACGTTATACTACTGTTGTATGGCAAAAAGATTTGTTTAAGTTTTGATTATTATTTCTTATCCTCTCTCAGAAATGTAAATTTTTTTCCTGCATAGCTCTCAGCGAGAACATTTTTGACTTGTTGATGTCTAAGCATCCTGCCCAACTGCATCATGGGAATCTCCCTTTCACTTCCACATGAAGGTTTCTCTTGTGTGAGACTTCTCCTTGCTGTCTTCCTTATTTCAACTTATCATGTTCTTCAGAACTTACTTGATAAAGAATTATACTAGTTCTTATTCTTCTATGGTATTCAGGGGTGACTGAACTAACAGGAGTTTTATCTCAAGCCTAAGTGTTTTAGTGTTAAAGGAACAGAGGAAATAGAGTGGGTAATAAGGAAAGTGACTTAGAGTGCAGTAAGTTACCTCGGGCTTGTCATTGTCTGATTAGTTTGTCCATCTGCGTGTGCTCTAAATGTTAGTGCTACAGATGCCAAAATATTGACCCTTCTCACTGTGTTTTCTTGAAAATCTCATATTCTGGTGAATATCATACTGGTATGAATGTATAAGTGTTCATTTAATTCTGTAAAGTTAGACTCAGTGATGTTCTTACACAAACTGAGACATATTTTGGGGAGAGCCGAAGGTCTTGGTGTTGCCTGCTGAATGAAGACACATTGGAAACCTACTTGATGACAAAGGTCAGAAAGTGATAACTTCAGGTGGAAGCACATGGTGTATGTCACCACTGTGTCCACTGGGGAAACTCTGAGCTCTGTGTCTGCTTATGTAAGTGATCTAAGTTGAGTAAGGACCTGTGGGAAAAGCTACTGTTATGATTTGTGTATAGGTGTCCTTCCAAAGCCTCATGCAGTTATTTGGTGGCTTCTGGAATTTCTAATTGATCATTGTGGGTGTGGGTGGTGCACCCCCACCCCCCTAGGGCAGGTGATTTGCATTTCACTGTAAGGTAGGAAGAGAAATTAGCTGCTTGAGCTGCTGCTACTTCTCCTTTCACTCTCTTGCTCTTAATTGCCACCATGAAAGGTTGCCCTCTGCTATGATGTGCCACTCTGCCTTGGACCCAGCTGAATACGGGCTGAAACCTCCACGAACTGTGAGCTAAATAAACCTTTCCTTCCCTCATTTTGAGGGTCAGGTACTTGTCCCAGCAACAATAGAAGAGTAACGAAGGCAGCTACCTTTTCCAGGAAGCTCTCATTGGTTTTCCTTTCCTTACTCTGTCAACATGTTGGATATTGATTTTGTTGTACTTAAAACTATTTATTATAAGGTAAATGGTTAGTTATGATAAGATTTACTGCCATATTATGAGTTTATACTTGGTAAGATATATACCCATTTCCCATCCACTCTCTACATTCTGTGATAAATTCCTTCATGAAATGAATGAGTCAAGTGCCACTTTGCTAATGCCGACTGTGAGACTGACTTTTTCAGAGTGGCGTTACTTGAATGAGTGCCCTGCCAAGATGCCTAGTACCAGTGACCTTCTGTGAGGTCAGCTTTAAAATAGGAGGCAAACTTCCTTTGTGACAATGTTTACTGTCTTTGGTCACAGGTGCCCAAGTAGTCTTATCTCCTGGATGATCAAACCTGCTACTGATTCCTGGACCAACCCTCCTTGGACTATTTATTCATTTATTTTAGCACAAGGTTTCATTATACAGCTTGGACTCATAGTGATCCTCCTGTCTCAGCCTCCCTAGTGCTGGGAGGACAGATGTGTGCCACTGGCACAGCATGCCTGGGGTGCCAAGGGCTGGTATAGCATGCAGCAGTGGAGATCAAACCTGGGTCGTTGTGCTAGCCAGGCAGCTTGTTCGACTGCGCAACTATCTCCCCAGCCTCCTCCTCGTGTTCTTGTCATTACCAATTATCTTTCACGGTAAAAGAAATAACTTCTTCTACTTTTTCCCTCTTTTTAATTTCCATTTTTTAACAGTAAGTAGATAGCACCTTTTAGAAGAATGTTTTGTTGTTTTGTTTGCTGCGTCACACGTCGGTCTTTGTGTAGGACACTCCTGTTTGCAGTCAGGGAGCTGGAGAAGTGACAAGCATAGCACTTCATTGCTACTGCTTTTCTCATGGCCTGAAAATCATTTCCATTTTCCCCCCAATAATGCCTTCCCCTTTAAACCTGCTTAACAATAGGCCCCATTTACAGCACACCTGAAGCCTCTGTGCATAGCAAATCAATGGAAAACTCACAGCCATGCAGTCCCTGAGGACTCTTTTAGAAATCACCTTGGACCTGTTTCTCAGAAAGAAACTAAAAGGAGATGCTAAATATCATTGCCATGCTTAAGGCATTTCACTACTTGCTACTTTAATTTCTATATAAAAAAGCACAGTTTTATAATAAGCAGCACATAGTCTATTATCTCTTGATAATAACCTTAAATAAATGCCAAACACAGAGGTCTAAAATTATTTCTGGCCTCTTGCAACACTTACATTCAATGTGATGGCCCTGCAATTGACTAAAAATAATGAAATGTATTCATTATACAGCGTGTGTGTGTGTGTGTGTGTGTGTGTGTGTGTGTGTGTGTGTGTGTTTCTTTTAGGGCTTAGTGCATGGATACACTCTCTGATAATGTTAAGATTTTGCAAGATGGAAGGGCCTACCTACAGTAAGACAAAATGTAATAAAACCCCCTTTTTGTCTCCTTTTCTCAACTTGCCAGTTCCAGCTGGTAATCAAGTCCTGTCAGGAATCCTACATAGACTTCCTACCTCATCAGCAGTCGCTTCCTCTTCTACACCCACACACTCCTAACCTCGCTGAATTCCTGCTGCACCTCAGAGGGGTTTTCTCACTCCAGTCTCTTCACGCTGCTGACCGAACAATTGTTCTAACCCAGAAAATTGGGCTTTTATTTCCCTGTTACCTTCCCAATGTTGAGCTGAACTTCTTAATGCTTCAGGTAAAACTCTGCGTGCTACTACTCCTGCCCCATTCTATAACTCTGCCTCACAATGCAACCCCGTGAACACTTCCTGGCTTCACAATTGCTGTGCTCATGCAGTGCCTTGGATACTTCAGTCTCTCCTATTCCTTTGCATTGCCATTCACTCTGTTCCATCTCTACAGAAATCGTTTCTCCCTGCTGTGTCACTGGCTAAGTCCTACGTGTCTATGCAATGTCAGTAATTTGTCACCCTCTCTGACAAGGCCCCCAACTCAGTCACTTTTCTTCTGTTCTCATAACCTCCTGTGCATAAATGAATTCCCACATCATTTCTCTCCTGACTGCTGCTTCCCTGCTTGTACTTTAAATTCCTTCTAGGAAGAGACTCTCCATCCTCAGGATTAAAGATGATTTTTAGCACATCTTCTAAATTAGTATTTATAACAAATACATTATCTTTTTACCAATAGATGGGAATTGATGACCTCAAATAAATGTTGCCTTTACTGAAAGTATTCTGTTGGAGGTATATACATACTTCAATAAGAAAAATCTGAAAGCATATGGAAAGTCCTTCTTGAGGATAGATTTCAGAGCTCGCTGATAAGTCATGCATGGAAATTGGGAGTCAGGCACAGTTCTGCAGGCTCATCCCCATGCATGAACAGAGCGGACCCTGGCTGGGTGAGCAGCCTACTCGCCAAATCTGACCAGTAATGATTTTTTGGGTGACTGTAAATTTCACTTTCCAAAAAAAGCACAATTTGCCATGTCTAAGCATTTATTTTAAAAGTTCAACTTGCTCCAAAATTTTTTCTCAAGAGGATTCCAGATATATTCTGAACTGGTAACTTCTCAGGAAGATGAAAAATATCTCCTGTGAGGACTACTTAAAAAAAAAAAAAGAAAAGAAAGTTTTTGATTTTTGCTGGAGATCTTGTTTATTTAGTCAGGCCTACCACTGAGCAGATTGAACTTCTTAGTAAAAGGGCAAAGCTTAATTCAAGTTAGATCTTTAAACTTGCCTTCTTACCTTGACTTTGACGCTTATGCGGCCTTGCACAGGTGACTGGCTTTGGGGAAAAATGAATTTTAAGTCATTATGCTAAACTGAAATCATGGTTCCTTGAGAGTGGAAGCAATCAAAATTATGGCCACTGAAAATTCATTTTACTAACTGTGTACTATGTTCTACCCTGAGCTAAAGTTTCTGTAATTTTCTCATGCAATACTCTACAAAAGCATTTAAAACCAAGGTAACTAAAGTGCAGATAAATAAGAGGTTTGTCCAGGATGACAGAGTTATTGAAGGAGAGAGAACACAGCATACATCATTGGGGCACTTTGACTCCATAGACCATAATCCAATTTACTTTTTGTTTATTTCTGTATTGAGAGACTGAGTTTGCAATGATTTTGCTGAGCTATATCCCCAGTCCTCTTTGAGAGTTGTTTTATTTTGAGACAGTGGCTTGCTAATTTATTAAATCGTCCAGTCATTCAAACTCATGATCTTTCTACCTTAGCCTATAAGAGTGGTGGTGTTACAACTATGAACCTCCATCCCCAATTCAGACCCTATATAGTTTTTGTCTCTTTCCTGTTTCTTCCAGAACCATCAGCACACCCAGATCATGCAGCAATATAGATTCAACCTATTGATGAATGTGGTCTTATCAAGCTGCATTCACTCAAATGAAAGTTTCAGGGGAAAACTTCCTGGGCAACCATCCCACCATATATATATATATATATATATATATATATATATATATATATATATATATATATATATATGGAAGCTTTCTGAAAGGCTCCCGTCCATGCTGGGAGGCTTCTGCACAGCCGTTGGAAAGCAGGAGTAGGACTTGTGGGTAGAAGTGACAGTTAATTCAGTTTCATAGGCAATGCACCAATTGCAATCAGGGGCGCTGACAAAAGCACAGGCTTTCTGTGAGGGACAGCACTTGCCGTCACAGAAAGTGTTCCAGCAGGAAGTTAAAGACCTCTGTCAAAGATGCCACAGACATGTCCCTAGGATGATATGGGGCATATGTCCTATAGAGGCCCATACAGCTCTGTGGGTTTGACATTTCAGAAAGAAGCCATGGCTGTTCTGACCTTGCCTGACTCAGAGCACCGCACAGCTGCCAGACCAAATATTCCATAACATGGAGTGCAAAGGGCTCTGGACAGGTATCTCAGGACATAAGTTATGGCAGAGGTCACATCTTAACATCTCTGCTAGCTTTTGTTAGACATAGGACAATCAATGCATATGTCTGCACATAAGTTGATCAAGTAGAAAACCAGTTGCTAATGCCTTCATTTCTGATTTGCAAGTTGCTATTACATATAAAATGGACAAAGGCTGCTGAAAAGGATGTCCAGAGATCCCAATGGCTTTTATTAAAGGAAAAAATACCTGCTATTGGATATGAGCTAACTTATTTCATGCCTTCAGCAATGCTTTGTAAACAGAAGTTATTTTAAGGATGAAAACATTCTCAGATTGCTTAATCTTTACAACTAGGAACTGAAATGTCAGGAATAAAATTCAACAGAGTAAAAGCACTTTTATTGTTGTTGTTATAAGCAGGGAATGGAAATTTACTACCCAGAGCAATAGGCCCATGCCTCGACCTGTAGGCGTGGCTTCTCAGCTGTATCCCCATTCCAGGTACTGCACACTGCATTTTCCCTCTTATGTTTTTTTGACAATTACTTTTTCTCAATCCAGGCTGCTAGTTTTAATCCAGAATCATTGTCAAATTGGAATTTCTTCCTTCCTTAGTGAAGGCCAATAGAAGCACCCACAAAATTGTATATTTGATTAAATTTAAGTTCATTTTCAATCCAGTATTCATAAGGCCCATGTTCTGTAGAGGAGCAGTAGACTTCTGAAATGATTTCTTCCCCATGGCAAAGAGGAACGATTATGATTTTCTGATCTGGATGTTTCAGAGTAGATTTCTAAGGTAATCCTCTTGCCCCACATTTTGTCTTCTACAAGACCTGAAAAACTGAGTTACAGACCCTAATGACCTTCCACTTCTTGTATTATTTTTTATTTGTACCTATTATGAGTACATAATGATCACATTCATCATGGGGGATTTGCATGTATACATGACACATTTTAATTCTTTTCTGTCCTCTTCCCTCCCCTCCCTACAACCAAGTTCTCCCTTCTTATTTGCAAAATCTCTGTCTCTTTTAACTATTTTTTCCTTTAAATCCCTTTTCTGTTCCTTCCCTTCCTATTTGAAAAAGTTCTTAGCATCTATCTTCTATTTTACACTTTATTTATGCATTGCATTTTTCACAGAAGAGAAATAATACGAAATTTAAACTTGTAGCTGGGTACGGTAGCGCACACCTGTAATCCCAGCATTCGGGAGGCTGAGGCAAGAGGATCAGTGTGAGTTCAAGACCAGCCTGGGCTACAAAAGTGAGCTCAAGGCCAGCCTGAACTGCATAATGAGACCCTGTCTCAGAAAAAAAAAAAAAAAAAAAAAAAAAAAAAAAAAAAAAAAAGGAAATAAATTTAAACTTGTGTTTCTAGTTTATTTCACTTAAGATTATGGCCTAGTAGTATATCAGTTTACATAAAATTCTCCAAACTTATCCTTTGGGAAGACTAATATTCTACTGTATACAAATATAATGTTTTTAACCACTTATCTATTGATGACATATGAGATGCTTCCAAGACTGAACTACTACAAATTGTACTATTTTATGGGCTGGGGGTGGGAAGAGATAGGTCAGTGGCCTAAGTGACTATCTGGCAAGCACAAGGATCCAGGTTTGATCTCCAGTACATGCTGCGCTGGCCCCTGAACATGCTATGCTAGGCCCTGAACCCTGGGTGTGCCGTGCCAACCACTGAAACTGGGCATATTGGTGCACACCTGTAATCTCAGCACTGGGGAGAGTGAGACAGTAGGATCACTATTAGTCTGAGCTGCATAGCAAGGCCTTGTGCCAAACAAATAAAAGGTTAAAAATAAATTGTCCTGCTATAAACATGGAAATGTACCTATCACTGTGGTATGATGGTTTTATTCTTCTGGGAAGATCCCTGCAAGGGAATTAGCTGAGCTAAAGCAAACCTCTGGTTTTAGTGTTTTGAAGAATGTCCATATTGATTTCCATAATGGTTTTATCAGTTTGCAGTCCCACCAATAATGGACAAAGATTTCTTTTCTCCTCAAGAAAATTTGTTATTGCTGGATTTCTTGATGATAGCTGTTCTTCCTGAAGTGAGATGAAATCTCAATATTGTTTAAATTTACTTTTCTTCAACATACAGGGCACTTAAAAATACAGTTTTTCATATATTTATTGGCCATTTTACTTTTTCATCTGAGAAGTATATGTTGCAAATGTCCATTTTTTCGATTGGGTCTTTCAATCTGGGTGGGGATCTGACTGTTTTTAGTTCTCTTTTTATTGTAGATATTGCTCTTTTCTCTGAAGAAAAACTGGCAGAAATATTTTCCCATTGTGCAGGTTGTCTTCACTTTTTTAAAAAAGTACCCTTTTTTATACAGAAGCTTTCTAATTTTACATAATATTTCTCATGCAATGAGGAATTCATTCTTATAGTCTTTGCTACCTTTGTCTTTAAGAGCTTTCCCTATTTTATCTTTCAGCAGATTATGTGTTTGTGAGATTTGGATCCATCTCAATTTCATTTTAGTGTTTGTTGAGCGATATGGGTCCAAATTCAATCTTTGACATGTACGTAGCTAGTTTTCCCAGAACTACTTATTAAAGAGGCTATCTTTCCTCCAGGAAAGCCATTTGGCCACTTTGTCAAAGATAAGGTAGATGACTGTTCCTGGAATCCTTTCTGAAAACTTCATTCTGTTCCATTGATTCACAAATCTGTATATCCCCAATATCTTGCTGATTTTATCACTGTAACCTTGTAGTATATCTTGAAGTCTGGAAATATGATATCCCTATCTGATCTTTGTTTTATCCTTTTTAAAATTAATTTTAATGAGAAAGAAATACAAATGAGACAGTTTCAAAACAGGTTAGCAGAACAGTTACGATAACTAATACATTGCATATTGTTGGCTTCATAGTAGCTATTCAGAGTACAAGATGGCATCAAATATGAAAAGGTCCTTTAAAGACTGCTCCAAATACAGCCTGTCCAAGAGCAATGGAACACCCATCTCTGACAAAACAAAACAAAAATAAATGTCTTATCTTTGTTACTTAGAATTGCTTTTAATACTCTAAGTCTCTTTCGTTTCCATATGAAATTTAGGATAATTTCTCTAATTCTGTGAGCAATGCTATTGGTATTTCCATTGGGACTGAATTGTCTACATAATTATTTTTGATATATGTCATTTTCACCGTATTGTTTCTCCCTATCCAGGAACTAGGGATATGTTTCCACTTTCTGATGCATTCTTTGATATTCTTTTTTAGAGTACCATAGATTTTTTCATATCTTTGATGAGGTTAGTTTCTGCCTATTTCTTTTTAAAAAAATGCTGTTGTGAAACTTGTTCTTTCCTTGCTTTCTCTCTTGATGAGCTAGGCTTGCTATTGATTTTTCAGTGTTGTTATTATATTTTTAAGTGCTTCTACACTTGGATATTAATTCTGGTCTTTTGGTCAAGTTTTTGGAGCCATCTCTATAGAAGATCATGTCGCCATAATAATACTTTAACTTCTTTTTTGTCTACACTCCTTTTATTTCTTTCCCTTCTCTAATTGTTTTGGCTACTGTTTTAAGCACTATTGTGAACATAAGTAGTGACAGCCAGCATCCTTGTCTTCGTTTTGGGTTTAGAGTAAAATCTTTCAGCTTTTCTCTATTTAATATGATGTTTGCTATAGGTGTTTTTTTTAAAATAAATTGAAATAAAGAGGTATTCCAATATTTTTAGTTTTATTTTTTAATCATGGGTAGATGTTGGATTTTTTGATGATTTTTCTTTATCTATTGAGAGAAGCATATGATTTTTTTCCTTGATACTATCATTGTCATATATTACATTTCTTGATTTAAGTATGTTGAACTATTCCTGGATATCCGAAATTAATCCTATCTGGTCATAGCATACACTCTTAATGATTTCTAGTATTCTACTTGATAGTATCATATTGAAGAATTTTGCACCTGTGGTTATTAAACAAATTGGCCTGAAGTTCACTTTTTTGGTTGGGTTCTGTTTTGGTTTTGTTATCAGAGTAATGCTTGCAACTAAGAATGACTTTGGGAGTAGTATTCCGCTTTTAATTTCATTAGTTTTTGGAATGCTAGCATTTGATTGTCTCTAAAGTACTTGAACAAGTCAGTAGTGAATCTGTTGAAGTCTGGGGTATTCTTAGTTTATTTTTTTTAACTGATTTTTCAGTTTCATTGACTATTACTAGATTATTGGGAGTTTAGTATTATCTTGATTCATGTTTTGTAGTTCATGTCTCTAGGAATCTACCCATTTTTTTCTGAAATTTCCATTTTACTAAAGTGCAAATCTCAAAAAAAAAACAAAAAACAACAAAAAAAAAACAAACTACCTGTGTTCATTCAGATTTCAGCAGAATCAGTTATCATATAGCCTTTTCAATTTTTAATTGCAGGGACTTAGATCTTTTCTTGTCTTATTTTGATAGAGTTGGCTAAGTCTTTGTATATTTTGTTTAATCTTTGAAAAGATCAACTTTTGGGTTCATTGATTCTTTGTATTTTTTTGGTTTCGATTTTCTTAATTTCTGCCCAGATCTTTCTAAGTTTAATTCTTCATATTAGCTTTAGGTTTGGATAATATTCTTTTCCTAGGATCTTGAGGTATATCATCAGATTACTTATTTGAGCTTGTTCTGTTTGTCTCAAATTATGGTTTCATTGTAGCAACTTTAATTCTTTCTTTGATTTCACTGTGATCCATTGATTATTCAAGAGTTTTCATTTCATTTTCATGTTTTTGCTTAGTTTCTGTGATGCCTCTTGGCAATGATTTCTAGTTGCACTGGTCATGACTTGGTAATATATATGGAATAATTTTGATTCATTTGCATTTACTTATATCTGCATTATGGGCTAGTAGGTGGCCTATTTTGGAGAAAGTCCCTTGTGCTGCTGAGAAGAATGTATGTTTTGTGTTGTTATGTAGGCTATACTGTATATACCTATTAAATCTATTTGTTTGAAGATTTGAATGATCTCTGATATTTCTTTGTTGATTTTTCATCTAGTAGATCTGCTCACTTAGAACAGTGGAGTATCAAGGACCACCCCCCAATCAGAACTATCTTAGTGCTTATCTGATTCCTCATGTCCATTTTCGTTTGGATTGTGAATTGCTGTGGAATATATATATATATATATATATATATATATATATATATATTTGTTATTGTTGTCACTTCCTGTTGAATTGTTCCCTTAACCAGTAGGTAGTACCCTTTGTCTCTTCTGATCAGTCTTCACTTCAGATCAAATTTGTCTAGTATCATTATATTTTAATTGTCTCTACCATGAATTTGTAAATGTCTTATTGATCCATTACTGCTACAATTTCAGCTGTGTGGCTTTTGATTTTTGTCCTCTTCAGTGAACTCTAGATTTTCTTTGAGCAAATTGGAAGCTTTAATTATCTATCTATCTATCTATCTATCTATCTATTTATTTATTTTGAGGGACCAGAGTTCAAACTCACAACCTTGCACTTCCCAGACAGGCACTTGTGCCACAGAGCTATCTCCCCAGCCCCAAGTTAGAAGCTTTTAAAGCTATTTTACTTCCATGTTTTCTCATTTTCTACTTTTTATTTGTTTCCTGTGATCAGCTGGCAGATTGTTTGTGTTGGGTTTCTTACTACTAGATATGAAGACCTCCTTAAGTAATGTCTATTTTTCTGAGTTGTCTTCTAGGTACAGCTAGATATTGGCCTTTGGGTCTAATTTAAGATTCAGCCATCCCTGTTTATTGTTAAAAATTATTTTTATTAAAAGATCCAAATATTGAAAATTATAATACTCTGATAAAGGAAATTGAAGATTTCAGAAATGGGAAATCTATTTCTTGCTCAGAGATAGGAAAAACCAATATTTTGAAAATGGCTACACCCCCCAAAATTGGTATATGGATTTAATGCCGTCCTGATCAAAATATCACTAGCACGCTTCCCTGATGTAGAAATCATATTCCTAAAGTTCACATGGAACCAGAAGAGACCTCTACTGGTGAAGGCAATGCTGGCCAACAAAGGCAAATTGGGAAGCATCACACCCCTGACTTGACATTATACTACAAAGCTATTGTGGTAAAGATCAGCATGGTACTTGCAAAAAAGAAAGAAAGAAAGAAAGAAAGAAAGAAAGAAAGAAAGAAAGAAAGAAAGAAAGAAAGAAAAACAGAAGAGAAATGTGGGAAGCTGGGCATGGTGACGCATGCCTGTTATCTCAGCACTTGGGAGGCTGACGCAGGAGGATCGGTGTGAGTTCAAGACCAGCCTAGGCTACAAAAGTGAGCTCAAGGCCAGCCTGAACTGCATAGGGAGACCCTGTCTCAAAAATACAAGAAAAAAAGAGAGAGAAATGAGGGAAGTGGAACAGATTAGAAGATGCAGACACAACTACAAATGTACTGATCCCCTTCCTATTTTTATGAAAGTGTTAAACATTCACTAGAAGAAATATAGCCCGTTCAATAAATGGCGCTTAAAAACCTGGCTCTCTACATGTCAAAAACTAACACTAGAACCATGTCTATCACCATGCCTTGAAATGAAAATGGATCAAAGATCTAAATATTAAAGCCGAAACACTAAAGCTGCTGGAAGAGAAAGTAGGTAGAAGTCTTTAAGGCATAAGTATAGGCAGATCTTCTTCATTTCATCTTATGAAAAAGATCTTTGTACATCTTTTGTACAGCAAAATAAATCACCATCAAAGTCAAAAGACATGCCACAGAATGGGAAAAATCTTAGCCAATTGTCCCTCAGACAAAGAAATTCTATCTATAATATATACAGAATTCAAAAAGTTATATGCCCCCAAATTCTAAGACCCAGTTAATAAGAAGGGCATCTAAGATGAATACATACTTCTTAGATGAAGAAATACAAACAGAAAATAAACATATGAAAAAAAAAAGATCAGTATTACTGGTCATTTGAAACATCCAATTTAAGATAAGAATGAAAATCCATGTCCCATTGGAAAGAATCGCTATTACCAAGAAATCAAACAGTAACAAATGCTGGTGGTGCTACAGAGACAAAGGAACCTTTCTTTACTCTTGATGGAAGTACAGACTGGTGTAACCTCTGTGGAAATAAGTGTGGAGATTCCTTAAAAAGGAGGACTCAAGGTTTCATCGGACCCAGTTATTTCCTTTCTCAGTATCTTCCCATAAGCTTTAAAAAATTCAATGATACATATACATCCATGTTTATAGCAGCACAGTTTGTAATAGCTAAGCTTTGGAAGTAACCCAAACGCCTAGCAACTGAGGAATGGATAAAAAGGTGTGGTCTTTGTATAGAATGGCAAACTATTCAACGATAAAGAAGCATAAACTGGATATTATAATAGGGAAATGGATGCTACTTGAGACCATATTCAAGTGAAATAAATCAGACTCACATATGTAAACATCATGTTTTTCCCCGGTGTGATAAACTGAAAAAGTAAATAAGCTTTAAAATGTACAATGCATAGTGTGAAACAGGAAGAAATTATTGAAAAGGAAAAATGAACTAAGGTGAAAGGTGAAAGGAAAACAGGAAAAAGAAAATAAATGCAAGTCAGTTATGCTATTAGTATCTCTTAGTTAATTAAAAAAGAAAATTTTTTATTATTTGGAGAAATTTTTATGCTCATATCTTTCCCCTGAGTGACCAATTTAAAGATAACACATAATGTATTAACAATTTTTATTCTCCTATTATTTTGTTATGAAATTTTGTTTTACCTTTTTTCCATAAAATAGTTTTAAGAAAAGAGAGCCAAATATGAAAAAATTAATTGTATTTTCAGAAGAATATTTTTCTTTGAGAAACTACATTTTTGAATCCACTAACTCCTGTTCTTTCCTGCCCTTCTTTATAGCTTGTGGATTTTTGTGGTGACTCCATTATCTGAGTGGCTTTCTGTCTGTAAAACCCAATTCATGGCAATTACCCCAAGCGAGGGTTCCAGCCCAAGAAAGGTGTAGGAAATTGGATTCTGAAGGGTTAAATGGGCTTAGGGCAGCTGGTATGGATTCTGATTGGAAATCAACATTGGGTATTCCTGTGGCCATGGGACCAGCTCAAGGCACCAGTTGGAGGTTTGAGCCAGCCTGTGATACTCAGAGGAGATCTCAGTGTGCCCAGAACTTAGATAGATAGATTCTAGTAACCCCAAGAGGGTGCTTATTGCTCAGTGTTGGGATCTGGGTGTTGAGTGGAGTTTCATATGGGTCAGGACACTGGGCAAATGAAGTAGACCATTAATCAGTTCTGTGAGCCAGACAAATTCAGTGATTTTTGGACTGGACGGCAGCTCTGGAGTGTCTGGAGCATTAGACAAAGACTTATGTGAGTCTTGGGATCCCAGTGGAGGTTCAGCCTACCCATGATTCCATGCCAGTCCCCAGTGGGTCTAGGGGCGCCTGAAGGGCAGTGGACACTGAGTGAAAATTGAAGCAATGTCAAGATTCCAGGAACAATTTCAAATGAGACTGGTACTAACTGCATGAACCAAAAGGAGATTCAGGTTGGCATGGGACCAACTGGAGGCACCTGGAAGTGACTCAGGTATGCCCAGAACACTCAGTTGAAATGTAAACGGGCTCCGTAATGATGAGAGGTACTAGATGGTGCCTCCAGGCAAAGCATCTGGGTGGACTCGGTGGTTACCATTCGCCTGTCTATCTTCTTATTGGCTGAAGTCAGATGGTTGTGGAAGGAGTGTTTCTTGTTCTTGGTCAGTGTGAAGATGATGCTGTGGTGTTTGGAGAGGGAATAATGGGATAAAGTGGTCTGCATACCCAAGTCTATCCTAGGAGGCTAGTCCTTGAAGCACTCCTTTGCTTTCCTTTGGCTTTTGGGGAAATTCTCAAGAAGGCTATTTCCAGAATAGGTGAGGGTGTGGGCCTTCAGGTTGGTCCTGGGACCACTTACTTTCTTTTAAATTTCTATCCCGATACTTTGTTTCCTGTATAAATATCTTTTTTTTTTTTTTTTTCTGTAGTTAGCACAGGGTCTACACAGGGTGTAGAGCAGGGTCTCACTACATAGATCAGACTCTAGTGATTCTCCTGTTTTCATCCTCCCAAGTGCTGGGATTACAGGTGCCTGCCACCATGCCCAGTCTCTATTGCCATCTCAGTGCACCCAGGGAGAGGGGCTGGCACAGCACATGAGGGATCAGACCTTGTCACCACACTCTACCTAAGCAAGTACTTTAATCCACTGAGTTATCAGGCTGGCTCAACACCACAATATGCTTTTCTTTTTTCCTGCATTGAGGATTGAACTCAGGACTTTATGCTTGCCATTCCTGCATTTATTCTACTGAGCTATCTTCCCAGCTAAATATCTTCTTTCAAATTGATTTTCTGTGTTAGAGTGTACAACTCTCCTTTGCCTGCTGTGGTCTGGAATTTTAGTTGATTCTTTGAGTCTCAGAAGTGACTTCTCTCCTCATCCAGGCTGTGTATCTCTGTAACCCCATGTCAGGAGCTAATCTAAAACACAGAAAGTTCATTTGGGATTTTGTGGAAAAGGCATACAATGGGATATGACACAAGAATGAGGATACTATTGCTACCTATAGCAACATGGGGGAATCTCAAGAAATAATCTTGAACAAAAGAAAGCAACAAGAAGAGTGCATAAGGTACATTTCCATTTGAGAAAAAGCAAAGTATGTTATTTAAGTCAAGATGATTATTGTGTTTGCTGTGTAGATATAAGTGCTATCCCAGTAGGAGATTTTGGCTCCTCTTACCAAGCTTAAAATTTCTAATTTCTGTATTTTTCATTATGAAAACCATATTTCAACAGGTTACAAATATATATACAAAAGAGAGAACATGAAAACTTTGAGAGGCGAGTTCTTTCACTGAAGGGAGAGGAAGATTAGAAGCAGTTTACCTTCCTTTTTATTCTTCCCTGTGAAGTAGTTTTCTGAAAGTCAATGCTATGAACGCAGGTTCTCTCAAAACAGAAAAGAAACCAAAAGTTTGCTGCATTATTTTACTTTCACAATCACTAAAAATCTAAGAATTGTTTAGGGGAGTGTGTTGAAATATCTGGCACCAGAACTTACTACTTCCTGTGGGATCTTGGCCATGTTTCCGATCTCAGGAAAATCTCTGCTTTCAACTTCTGGACATCTGTAATGGATTGGTTTGTAGCAGTCACTTTTACAAGGTTATACATCTCTGATGTGTCTTCAATCCTTCGCACCCATGTTTTGGAAAAGGTGTTCCTGGTACCCTGGGAGGATGATTCATGTCACAGACAAGAGTATTACAGAGATGAGTTCATTGAGAAAGAGCATATTGTAGAATGCTTCAGGGCCTTTGGTATACCTGTTTGGGTCCAGGGGACCTGTGTGGAAACTCTACATTGGATATTATTGGCTACTTTTTAAAGCTCCTCTTAAGGAACTTCAGTTACATTGAGAGGTGGAGGAAGGAAGTTGATGAATGAACATAAATACGATGTGTAGCTCATCTGGATCAACAGAGTCTAATTAATTACTCAGAGATCTTAGAGAAAATCGCTACTAGGGGTTGAATGGAAGCCAAGATTATTTAAAAATTGGAAGCAAAAATATTAGGAAGATAAAAGTTAAGTTTTAAAATCAGGTACACTGAGTTCAAAGGCCATCTCTGTCTCTTGTTTATTATGAAAACCTTCCCTTACTCCACCGATACAGTTTTCCTTCTGAGATTTTTCAGGTCCCAGAACAAAAATGATGAAAGGAGCACTGCCTTACTTGATCCTACTCCATGAAACAAAACTTGAGCCATTGTCCTCTACTCTTGGGCCTTCTAAGTCACATGATAGAGTTCCACTATCTGTTTATTTACTGTGTGTCTTCCTGAAGAGAATGAGTTACATGAAATCGGGATTTTTAGTTTTTCATCACTGCTTCACTCTATGGTTGTAGAAGTGATAGGATTCAATAAATATTTAACATGATTTAAGGTAGTGTTGGGGAATAGCTAAGACAATTTTAGCAATAACTTTCAGTCAGTCTATCTATTCAAACTGCAATTGAAATCTCTTTCTTCTTCTTCTTCTTCTTCTTCTTCTTCTTCTTCTTCTTCTTCTTCTTCTTCTTCTTCTTCTTCTTCTTCTTCTTCTTTCTTCTTTCTTCTTTCTTCTTTCTTCTTCTTCTTCCCTAAGAATTTCTAAGGTATTCCCTGTACAGACTGTCTCTGTCTCCAGGCTTTAGACTTAACCAGACCTCATAACACCAGAGTAAGTAGACAAGCTCAGACAACCTTCTGGTCTTCAGGAGTCTGACTGAGATACTTCAACTTTAGTCCTCTTGAAGTGATCCCAATCGAGAGGCTTTTAAAGAGATCTCACCAAATATCCATAACTATTGGATGTGAATGGCTTCTGGCAGGGAATGATGAGTAATAAAACCTAGTAAAGGAAGTCATTTCAAGATTTTAGCTGATTTATTTCACTTAGTGTTATGATGTTGAGTGAAATGAGTCAGACATAGGGAGTGAAATATCTTTTGGTTTCTCTAACAAGAGAAGCTCAAACACGTATGAATAATATAAAGAACAAAATAAAAGAGAGATGGTAGCAAACAAGGAAGTAGCCTCCATGTCTGTTGCATTGGGAATGAGACAGTGAAATGGGTTGGGGAGTGGGCAAGAAAGTGACAAAGGTGTGATATGTGTTTCTAATCATTCTCTAAGATAAATGTAATTATTATACATCACAAGTATACGTAGCAAAAGCTGGGAATGTGGGTAACTAGCTCTGTGAGTATTCTGCAAACTGAGCCAGTGTTTCTATAATTTTTAATTTAATAAAGGAGTGACACCTTGCAATATTAGTAACACATGTCAACCAACATCACATGACCACAACTGGGTCAGTATTTCTCTCACTCTTACTCTGGGAGGTTGTGGATGATCCTCTCCGGCAAGCAAGAGGTTGTGCAGGCAATCTCCACATTATCAACAGCAGAGAAAAAGACAGAGGAATCCCTTACTTCAAATGAGATGAACAGGATCTGTAAACTGTGAGAAACTGCAAAATTTTGTAGAAGCACATCATCGGATTGAGCCTGTAGCCACATAAGTGATGATGAGTCTGTTTATTTTTTTATTTTTTTATTTTTTTTTGTCTTTTTGAGACAGGGTCTCGTTATGCAGTTGAGGCTGGTCCTGCGCTCACTTTTGTAGCCCAGGCTGGTCTCGAACTCACATCAATCCTCCTGCCTCAGCCTCCCAAGTGCTGGGATTACAGGCGTGAGCCACCACGCCCGGCGAGTCTGTTTAACAACAATGCCAAGCCGGGCGTGGTGGTGCACACCTGTAATCCCAGCACTCCGGAGGCTGCGGCAGGAGGATCGGTGAGAGTTCGAGACCATCCTGGGCTACAAAAGTGAGCTCAAAGCCAGCCTGAACTGCACAGCAAGACCCTGTCTCAAAAAGGCAAAACAAAACAAAACAACAAAAAACAAACAAAGAAACAAACAAACAAAAAATGCCATGTCACATTTCCACAAAACCCTGAAAGGGAGGCAAAAGAAAGTACCACTGGATAGGTTCTTTGTTAAATCTGCATGAAAAGAAAATGATTCCAATGAGCCAGTAAATAGCAATGATTCTGTTAGTGATATTGAAAGTTGTTTTACACAATAACCTTATTCGAGCTTGACTCCTTCGCATTAGCTGTAAAGGTTTTCACATGCATGCTCAGGATAATTTATTTCTTTTTCTACATTTTATATTTTCTTTCTTATTTTGTGTTATGTCACAGTAGTGTAATCATCTTTGCATGTGTATTTTTGGATTGTGGAATGCACCATTGAAATTTCCTTCTTTCCTTCCTTCCTTCCTTCCTTCCTTCCTTCCTTCCTTCCTTCCTTCCTTCCTTCCTTCCTTCTTTCTTTCTTTCTTTCTTTCATACCAGGGTTTGAACTCGGGACCTTGCGCTTCGCTTATTCCACCGAGCCATATCCCTGGCCTCTCCATTATTTCTTATGCAAGAAATATACGAAATTTATTTTGATATGCAAGCACTTTGGAATACAAACATGTTTCTGGAACAAATTGTGCTAGCAGACTAAGGTTTTTCTATAATACTAATAAGTAAGGATTCTTTCTGTATCTGTGTTTCTATAGCCTTTCCACAATAAAAAGCCTGTGCTATATTCAACATATTTTGCTGTTGAAAACTAATGGAGGAAATGCCCAGGGCTTCTGCTAAGCAAGCGCTGCAGGGCTAGGTAACAACTAATTTCCAAGAACAGCTCAGTGTATAGATGGCTTGAAGGACGTGAACTTTAATGGAGGTTCAGAAATTATTTTATAAAAAAACAGTGTTTCCTTTTGTCTTTGTCTTTAGGATACATCCACCTAAAACCTAGTTTATGAACCAAAGTAGTCAGTTCTGCTATCCTGAGACTTGGCTGGGCCAGGGTATATCCTTCAATTCTTAAGTGACTGGTTGAGGAGTTCTTCTCACTCTTTTGTTCTTATGTATGATTCTCATCTGAGTCACTTTCTCACTCCTGGGACAAAATTCACAATATTCACAATTTATGGGAAAGAAATGCATATTTGAGCTTATAGCCCATGGCTGTCTGACCTCAAGATAGAAGTGGCCTACCTTAGATAAATGTTTGGCTCAACCCACATCAGTCAGGAATCAGAGAGACAAGGTATAGTAATATAAAGATTATATTAAATAATCTCTATTTATTATAGAAGGCCAATTGATATCCTTAGAAGCAGGGAACAATAGACAGAGCCCAAGGAGGGCTACTTTCTGTTACTTGGAAATCCCCAAAAGCTGGGATTCAAGGCTACAGATAGCAGCTTATCCTGCAGATGCCCTATTTTTGGTCCTTTGCTTGGGATGTTAATGGTTGTTTCCTTCCCTGCTCCTTTGTTATCTGTTAACATCTGTACTAACCGGGTGTTAGGTAAATGGTAGAAGACATAGTGATTTGTAGTCTGCATTCACCAAAGTAGTTAGCACATTCCTTAGGCTGTTCTTAGCTCTCAATAAAGGTGAGCTGTTTCTGGAGCTCTGGGCTCACTTGGACAGAGACTGAAGCTGTATTCATCGGATTCTTTCATCATTTCTTTCAGCATTGACTCATAACATACAGCACAAGGGAAGAATGAGGGATATACATGTACCCTCTGAGGAAACACATTAGCGACCCATCTCCATACATGCCTCATCTTGTAACAGCACTTGTAACTACCGATACATGTTTGTCTGAGCATAGATAGCGCTTTAGTAATCCAATAGCCTTCCACATATATGAGAAATCTGGGAGCCATTTTAGACCTAAACCATAATATTTTTCCTCTGGTATTCCAAAGACTCATGTCCAACTTAATTTGTAAAATGTTTTTAGTCATTAAATTTTATCTCTAAATGTTGTCAAAGTCTTAAAAGTTCCAATATTGCCAGAATGTCCAAGATATCAGGCTTCTCTGAGACTCAAGGCAAACGCTTAGGTGTGAGCCCCATAATAACAATTTAAAAAAAGAGAAAGTTAAAAGTTTGCAACATAAGGGTCAGGGAGGTAGCTTGATAGCTTAAGTGCCTGCCTGGAAAGCACAAAGTCTTGAGTTTGATCTTGGTATAAAAACAAACAAACAAGCATATTTGCAACATACAGTAGAATGGGTTTAATTTTACCGTTCCAAAATGGAGAAATAGAAACATCAAAAGAAATTAGACTAATCCAAGACTGAAATCCAGTAGGCTAAATACTGAATCCTGTAGTTCTGCATCTGGGATCTGGGGAAAACTCCAAATAACTCTGATACTCCCATTTTGTGACAATGCTCATTACAGAACTCATGTCTCTCTCTTAGAGTGGATTTCTCACTGACTGTTACTTTTCTCATAAAATAAAAGCAGGGAAGATGTTTCTCAAATGTTCTATATTCTTGGCTTATCCAAATTTCTGAGCTCTACACCATTCTTTCAGCTTTATTCTTACAGCATCCAGTAGTGACCTCTCAAGAGAACATGGCCTTGCCTACAAGGGCTTCCTTAGAATATGGGTGAAAGCCTCACTGACCTCAGAACTCTGAAATTCTATATTCCTGAAAAATTAGCATGTGAAAGATGCCAAGTTCTGTCACCTAGCTATATTCAGATGTCCTGAATCAAGGCTACAGAAGCATCTGAGAGCCTGTGTGGCAGACCACTGTAAAATAAATACAAGGAAATGGATCAGTTCCTTCACCGGGAGACTCAAGATTTCTTTTCTTGAAGGAAAGCTTTACACTTTTCATCCTTGAACTGGCAAAGAATAGGATTCTGCCTATTACTTGGATATATGCAAGTCATTTTTGTATTGTCTTTATGCAAAGTACTTAGATTTTTCAATGTTAATTTCCTGAGCAAGTATGTGAAGGTGCTTCTGTTATAGGAGTGATATAAGGATCTCCAAATATGGTATGAGGGAACTATTATAATTCCCAACCTACTATATATCTGATACACTGAGTTTATGTTCCTTAAAGTTGAAGAATGCTTTCTGGGGACAAAAGAGGTCAAGAGTAGAAAATATTTATTAAGAGAGAAAGGTATAGCTTCTGAGATTCAGGAATGACCTTAGATAAATACCAAGGACCCCACTTTTTTGTATTTTAGGGAGGGGTGTAAGGGGATTCAGGGTCTCACTACTAGATCAGACTTATAGTGATTTGCCTATTTACAGCTTCCCCAGAGCTGAGATTACAGGCATGTGCCACCGTGCCCAGTCTCAACTGCTGTCTGAGTCCGTCTCAGGGGCAGGGCCAGTGTGGTAGGCTTGGGGATAGAACCCCCAGCCCCTGTACCTGCCTGTAGGCACTTTAACTTGCTGAGCTATTTGGTTAGCCCTAGGACCTCACTTTGAGGGCCAATTTTATAGATATAAACACGTGATTACCACATGTGCTATAGGTATAAGCAACCAATAAAATTATATGAAGTCAGGGGCCCGGCGGGATGGCTCAGTGGTCTAAAGCGCCTGCTTGGGAAAGCTTGGGCAGCTTCAGGGACCATGGTTGGATCCCCTGCACCACATGCTGCTCCAGCCCTGCCCTCGGGGCGAGCTGAGCTGGCCATAAAAATGAGTGAATAAACAAACAAAGGTTAGCCGGGCGTGGTGGCTCACGCCTGTAATCCCAGCACTTGGGAGGCCAAGGCAGGAGGATCGGTGTGAATTCAAAACCAGCCTGGGCTACAAAAGTGAGCTCAAGGCCAGCCTCAACTGCATAGCGAGACTCTGTCTCAAAAAAAAACAACAACAACAACAAAACAAACAAAGGTTGTGAAACAAGAAAAAAAAATATATGAAGTCACTTAGGTAACATAAAAGCAAGTCATTAGCCAGTCTACAAGGAAAAAAGCAAAGAATTTTTCTGGAAGAGATGAATTTGCATGTCTTGGTCTCCCACTCAGGTAGCTGATATCTACCTAGATTTCTTTAGCTTAGGTGTTACAGGTGTCTCGGGCCTGGTAGTTCCATCTTTATCTTGAGGCCTGGCCTCTGACAGATGCTTGTAGAGCCATATTTTCATGAGTTTTCATCTTTTCCTTGAGTCTTTTGGGGGACTAACCCTATCTGACTACATATAATATTTTTTGACATCAAAGATGCCTATAATATTTCTGTTCTGATAAAACTACACATTTCAAAAATGATTTAGGTTCCATTTTCTTCTGATGCTAACTGTAAATCTTGCTGAAAAGATAGAAGTGTGCTAATGCTGCAACCTGAACATTGGGCTGCTTTGAAGTATCTTTCACCAAATTAATAAGTCCATCGCCCTTACTGTCACTCTCGCACACTCTCAAGACATGGGTAAAATATGGACAAATTTTCTGCTAGACTAGAACATAACACACATATTCCCTTGTCTAAAGGTCAGTGGAATCCTTATTCCCACATGATAACTCCAAATATGGCTTTTACTGTCTGCATTTACATCAGCACTCTAGTATTCCAACAGCTGACCTCACAGAGTCTAGGCAGTTGACCATTTCTTGGTATCCAGGAAGTAGTGAGAGGAGGAGCCAGGAACAATAATACAATCTTTGACAAGGCCTCAACTACCTATTTCCAACCAGACCCTACTTCCTAACAACACAATTAGTTACTGTACTCATACAAGAAAAAATCCACTGATGAGTGCCTCTATAAGACGGGCACCTCCCACACATGAGAGTTTTGGGCATGCAATTTAATTCTAAACTATCACAACAGTGAACACTATGTCAATTCTGAATGTTACTGGAATACTTTTCCTTCTTGGCTGAGAATATCTTTACTACACTTCTCTCACTGCTTTAGTCCTGAAATTTTCAACTTTTGGAATTAAGAGAAGTCAGGCTCCAATCTCCTCATTTCAGCAGGTCCCTGATGCTCAGTGGTCATCAGTCCCATCCAGCGTGCTCTTCTGCTAGCGCCATCGCTATTGCATAGTTAGGTTTCACCAGAGAAGTAAACCCAATGGGAGTAATGCATGAAGTATTTTGTTACTGGGATGATTGTGAAAGTTGGTTAAAAAGTACTGAAAAAGTGATTGTGCCATTGTTTAGTACAGGAGATTGAAATGACCCTAGCAAACAGCTGTAAAAGAAATGTGACCATAGGGCCCAGCAGGATGGCGCAGTGGTCTAAAGCGCCTGCTTAGGAAAGCTTGGGCGGCTGCAGGGACCATGATTCAATCGCTGGCACCACATGCTGCCCCAGCCCTGCCCTCAGGGCAGGCTGAGCCGGCCATAAAAATAAATAAACAAACAAACAAAAGTTTTGAAACAAGAAAAAAAATAAAATTCTTTAAAAAAAGTGACCATAAAGAAAGAACAGATTAAATTAGCAGCTTTCAACACTGCCAGTTTTACCCATAACCCACTGTGATTATCCAACATTGGATTATATGTACAACTACTTTCTCTTAGTTCAATGAGAAAAAAATTTTTGTACCAATAATTATTAGAAAAATTATAACATCTACACATTGTGCTCTGTATAACTAATAGGACAACAATATTCATTGTATCAAATATTGGAAATGTATTACTAATGTGTTTTGGAAAAAAAGAAGATAACAATATGCAATGCACTATTGTAACTTTTCTGCTAACCTGTTTTGAAACTGCTTTAGTGATAATTTTATTTTTTTTTTCTCTTGAAAAATAAAAAAGAAATAAAAGCAAAAAGAAAAAAAAAAAAAGAAAAAAGAAAGAAATATAAGGGCCAGTGGTACAGTGGTATAGCTCAGTGTACTAAGCACTTACTTAGGGAAGCACAGGGTCCAAGGTTCAGTTCCTGACCCCACCTGCTATGCCAGATCCACTCTCAAGTGTGCTGAGCCGGGGAAAGAGTCCCGACACAGTGGCACACCTGTAATCCCAGCACCTGGGAGGTAAGAAGCAGGAGGATCACTACGAGTCAATAGTGAGATCTTGTTTAAAAAAAAGAAATATAAAAACCATTGTTGAATTCATGTTATTTTGTTTGGTGAAATTTATGTTTTCCAATTTTATCATTTTACTATTTTTATCTTTAAAAATAGTAAGAAAGAGAGAAGACCAGGCAGGGAAAACTCAGAACCTGTGCAAACTGGGACCCATGAGGATAGAGTGGAACCCTCTTAGGATGTTCATACCTCAAAACATGGTGATGCTGATGACCGTCAGCATAAGGTGCGTTTTCTATCCTGATGGTAAACACATCCACAGCTCATGGATTACAGGAGTTGAAAGAGAGTATCAGTGAAGCTGAACATGCAGCAAGTTTTGCTGGTGTCCAAAGAGAATGAAGTGGCCTAGCACATAACTAACCCTACAGCGATCATCAGAGAATGAGAAAACTAACTGCTGCCTCATTGCCAACTTCCAAGTATCACGTAGTATCTTATCAGAGGAAACAGATACGATGCCAGCTAAGTTCATTCAACACCAATTCACAATGCTTCACCTCTTTTAGTGCAGCGTCCATACATAATGATGTATTCCTTAAAGTCAAAGATAAGTGCTGGGAAATGCGGCAGTAAGCAACTTTGCCACTGTGTAAGCATCATGAAGTACGATCTATACAAAATTCAGTATTATGGATCAGTCACTGGATGTGACCTTCAATACAAACAAGGGACACAGTAATTTTCCGTTTTGAATTTAATATATTTGCTACCGGGTCTCACTATACAGCTCAGACTTGTAGTGGTCCTCCCATTTTCATTCTTCCCACTGCTGGGATCATAGACATGCACTAAATCTGTCACCAGCTCAGCATACCCAGGGGTCTGCCCTGAGCAGCATACGTTATTGGTGATCGAGCTCTGCTCCTTGTACTTGCCTAAGCAGGCTCTTAGTCCACTGAGTTATCTCGCCAGCCCAGGGAGTAAATTTGAGGTATGTGAGGCAACCACTGGCATGACACAGCCCAACATTTTATTAGTAAATACAAAAATTAGCGGCACAATTGTTTAATTATAATAAAGTATTATTGCCATACATAATTGTATTGCTATAATCTTATATGAGTGAAAGCAGAATAGGTTTGTTTGCTTCAGCAATACCACATACACATGAAGGATTCAGTACACTCCTACACTGGCACAAGTATAATTTACTAGAAGGCAGGAATTTTTCAGGTCCATTATAATCTCATGGAGCCACTTTCATGTACAATCCATCACTTATCAAAATGTCATTACACAGGATATGACTGTGCACTTTAAAAACCCATACTTCCAAACAGAAGCAATAAAACACTAATTTTTCTACTGATCAATAAACAAATAGCTGTACAATGAAAAAGTAAGTTAATGTTTTTCCCAATGAAGGACATAAAATTTATTGAAATTTTGATAGTATGATAAGACTTGACGATCCTTTGCATTTTGCAGTGGAAATATAGCTTAATTACTTGAGATGTTGTGAAAATATGGATTTAGTCTCTTTACCAGCTTCTAAAGTTCAGGTAACTTCCTCAATAGTGGGGCACTGGGTGTATATTTTGTTCTTTTTAGTTGTGGTTCTTATTTGTTATATGTATGTGATTATATTTGATTTTGGACTTTGATTTCTGATACAGAGCTTCTAATCTCTTGGCATTTTCTGGGTAGTAGGAAATACTTTTGTTTTAGTAATATGATTCATGGACCTCTGGATAGGAGTTGATTAAAAGAAAATTCCATCATGATTAGAAGTTTAATTATGAGCACTGTCCCCAATCCTTCAGAAGGGGATTGAAACTGGCCAAGTGAGTTAATAACCTATTACCCTTTTGTTTATAGGAAATCCAGGCCAGCCCCATAGCTCAGCAGATTAAAGCTCCTATTTAGGCAGACAGGGGTTCAATTCCTGGCTTGCTGTGCTAGTCCTGCCCCTGGGATATGCTGAGCTAGTGATTGAAAATGAGTGTGGTTGTGCAAGCTTGCAATCTTATGCTTGGGAGGCTGAAAAAACAGGATCACTATGAGTCTGATCTGTGTAGTGAGAGCCTGTAGATCCTGTACTAGATACATATAAAAAGGGAAGTAAAATCCCTCAAAATATGAGATTCCAAACTAAGGCTTTGGTACACCTAAAATAGTAGAGTTTAAAATTTTCACAACAAAAATTTCATGGTGAATCATTAAGAATGACAGCAAACTAGTCACTTGCATATGTACTTGTTATTTCTTGAAACAGTATCAGAAAACACTGGAAAATATTTTAAAATTTATGTGAAAGCCTTAATTTTGACACAGACACAGCCTTCAGCAATGAAAAGTAATCCAAATCTAATGAACAAAGGAAAACAACAACAAAGAAAAACTCAGTGACTTTTGAGGAGAAGAAGCTTATTTATAAAGTTGCTACAGTGTTTTATTTAATTATTCAATGTCTACAAAATCAGCAACAGATATCATCAGGTATCCTAAATAGACAGGAAGTATATCCTAATCAAAAGAAAAATTGAAGCTAAAAGAAAGTATCACTGAAAATACATGATGGTAGATCTATGAGAAAAGAAAGACATTTAAAACACTATTATAAAGGTAATATATGAATAATGAAATTCATGGAGAAAGTCAAGAGAACAGTATATGAACAAAAGGGGAATATCAGTTGATAAAATAAAAACAAACTAAAAAGGACATTCTAGACATGGAAAGTATAACCACTGAAATAAATAAATTCACTAGATTTTTCACTATCTATTTTGAGTAGATAGAAGAAACAATTAGAAAATTTTGAAAATTATCTCCTCTTAGGAAATAAAAGAGAAGAAAGACTGAAAACATTGAAAAGTGCCTAGTACACTTGCAAAGTGCCACACAACTGACTGAACTGGGCACCGTGTGATTCTAAGAAGACAGAGAAACAATCAACAGGAATATCTGTAGAACTGATGGCCCCAACTTTTCCAAATTTGTTAAAATATATGAATGATAATCTCTATAGCATTGAATAAATTCTAAGTAGCAAGATTAAAGGAAAGAGACTTATCCTAAGGAACATAATACAGGTATGAAGAGCAGAGACAAGAAAAATATTTTAAAGCATCAGGAGATAATTGTCATATTCCATACAAGGGATCTTCAGTAAGGCTGTCAGTAGATTTATTGAGCGTAACTTAAATAGGTTGCCATAAGACAGTGGGTTTATATTTTTAAAATGCTATTAAATGAAGAAATGTCAAATGATCATTCAATTCTGCCAAAGCTGTTCTTCAAAATTCAGTGAAAAAGCAAAAACACTCCCAGATAAATAAAAGCAGAAAGTTTATGACCATTAGACCTAACTGTCAAGAGATTCTTAAGGGAGTCCTGTAACGGAAAATAACAGGACACTACACAAAGAGTGTATGAAGAAATGAACTTCTCAATAAGTACAATACATAAACAATTACGAAATATAAACTTCACTGTGCTTTCTGCTTTCATTACAAGTCAGTATACAAGCACATCTCAAAATTATTATTCTGGGCTAGGGAGATATCTTGGTGGTCTAAGTGCTTACCTGAAAAGTCAAGGTCTCAAATTTGATCTTCAGTACCTCAAGCTTTGCCAGCCTGGAGACCAGACATGGAGGTGGATACCTGGTTTCTGAGCTAGTACAGTGCTAGGGAGGATTTATGCATTATGAGACTTACTGTAACTTTAGTTCATAGATACATTTTGTTTTTTATATTATTTAAGAGACTCATGCCACAAAAATTTAGTAGTTTATGAAGATTCTATGACTTACGACTGCTGCATATGTAAAGATACAATTAATAAAGTCAATATTTTGCTGTACCAATAACTCACAAAATTAAGGACAAAGGTGTATAAAAACAATTAGAACATTAGAAATTAGAATAGTCAATATAATCCCCAGGATAATAACAAACAAAGCAGTTTATGGAATGCACAGAAAAGGAATTAAAATATTTAACTAAAATCAACCAAAACTATTTAATTCTAAAAATATAAACTAAGAATAAGATAGGAGGGCTATAAGTAATTTTACAAATGAAAGGCAAAATAGCTGTGGAATAAAAAATGAATTTTAAGCTCACATTAATAAAGATGATATAGGGAGAGAAATTAGAAACTCTTAAAGACAAGCAAAAATGAATCTTCTTACTAAAACTCAACAAGCATAATAAAAAAAGTAAAAGGAGAAAATTGTAAGCTATAATTATTTATATCAAAAGTCAAGAAAATTTGCAAATAATCTAAATTTATAGCTTAAAAAATCTGGGAAAAAAAACAACAAACTAAAACCATAAGCACAAAAACAAAGAAATAATACACATTAGAATACAGATATATAAAATGGAGAAGAGAAAAATTATGGATATAAGCCCAGAAAGTAGTTCTTTGAAAAATTCAACAAAACTCTCAAAATTTTATTTTGATAACCTGCCTAAAGGAGAAGTTTCAAACTAATAAACTGTTACAAACTACAGAAACATTCTATAAAAATAGGGCTAATATAACCAATTCTATAGAGATAAGTATAAGAGAATGTGCAAATAACTGTGTGCCTATGAATTGAATACCAGGTGAAATGGGCAATCTCCTAGGAACACAAAACCCATGAAGACTAACTCATGATGAAGTAGGAAGGCTGAAAAAACATATAGCCAGGAAAGAGACTGGATCAGTAATCAAACCTCTTGACACTGAACGTCTTTTACATGGCATAATGCCATGGCCTAATGATTCATGATGACCATCCATGCTGTGGCATGTATGAGTGGTTTACACCTTTCAATGTCAGAAAAATATTCCCCTGCACAGATGTCCACAGTTCACTTATACATTATATGTTTGTGTCATTTCTGTCTTTTGTGTATTTGATTAATGCGGCTAAAATTTTCATAAACAGGTCTTCTGTTTATGTCTATATCTGTTTTGTTGTCTTTTCTCTTGCCTAGGAAAGGACTTACTAGATCCTGTATTTCTAATAGTTCTATGAAGTAGACAATATATTTTTTTATTTTGCTGGTGGGTACGCTGACATGCAGAGGAGTTATGCTACCTGCCATGTCACAGAAAAGATCCATAAAATGAAGACATGGAGGCCTTGACATGTAGAGCTCATGTTTCCCTTATACCTCTGCTGAACGTGGCCCCTGAGCACGTGGCCACCTTCATGCTTCTAATGTACATGAAACCACAACACGTGCAAAGATACCAGCTATTGTTCAAGGCAAACTTGACATGATCATCACCATTTGCTTCCTCACCACATCTCTCCTGCTGAAAACATGAGCTCTGTCTGGATCTGTCTCCTTCTTATGGATTTTTTGCAAAATGAACTCCAGCCTGTCTTTAGGGAGCAGAGTCAGCCTTGCTTTCCATGTGTGTTAGCCTCCAGAGTCATGCGAAGGAGGCACTGCAGCATGCCCATTGCTAGCAAGTCTCTCTGTGGCCCCGAGGAATGAATACGCTGCCTGCTGTCTGCATGTTGATCTGACAAAGGGCCCATGCGTGGATCTACAGCAGGGGCTTCCCCAGAGCTCACAGTTTTATTCTCCACCTGGACTACTTCTTCTGCAAGAAATCCGTAGGCACTCAGGAGTCTTCCTGAAATATGCTTTTCAGGACTGACTGTCATCTCCCCAGCCAAGATGCAGCAATATTACAAACTTTTATATTTTTTAAGAGCAAGCAGTTCAAAATTGGATTACCTTTCCACATTTTCATACAAAGTAGATTAATGTGCCCCTGTCTTTATTACATTTTCCACCCTTGTCATTTGTGATTAAGCCAACACTATGAAGATGTATTACAGATACGTATAAATAGGAACATTACCACACCGGCTACATGTCAGAGAAGCTGGCGGCAAGTTGATTTGTGCTGCACGCACCCTCCGTGCAATATGTCTGCAACATTTCACATCTCTGGGCAGAACAAACTTTCTGTGGGATCACAAGTAACAGAAAAGAAGAAAGAAGAAAAAGATGAAGAAGGAAAGGTGTTCAATTTTGTCCTAGATAGTTCAGAAGGAGCTATTGCCTCTGCAAAAAATTTAGTAGAGAATTATCATAGGTAAAGGTCTCTACCTAAAACTGTCAAATTGGGACCACAGAAAAGAGAGAAACATGAGGATAAATGGACCTGTGGGTCATAAAAGGGAGAATGTCTGGCTAGACTCTCACCTTTGCCTGGAGCTTACACTCCCTCTGGCAGGTCACTCATGCTCATTAGGTCTTCTCAGTTCTGGCTGCCTATAGGTCTTGTTGGCATAGATTTGTGGTTCAGGCTAACCTTGAGACAGTTCAACTCTAAGAGGCAAAGTCTATGCACAGATGCCTCCTCATTCTTGGTCACTTGAGACTTGGTTCCAAGCTCAGAGTCTCAGGCCATAAGATGAAGCATATCTAGGTATATTGTCTCCAGAAATGCTACTTCTGAGGACAGGAAGATCCTATTGCTCCTCTAAAGACTCCTGCTTGCCGCATAGTTTCCTCCTCATAGCTGTATCCTTTCCATAGCTTCTTTTGCAGATGTTTTCATGAGGGGACATCTGGGCTGCTGTGGTGTCCACGGCAGCAGTTCCTTCCCCGGACAGGCTGAGCAGGCTGTAGCACAGGCATTCCGTGGTGGATTTCACCACCCCTTCTGCTCCTTGCACTACTCTGGGAGAAACATGTGAATAAGGAAGAACATATGAGTAGCTCAGAACAAATCTCCCCTTGTGTTCAATTCCCTCAAAAAACAGGGGCATGAATCTATCCCAAGTGTGGGCTATGCAGTATATCTGGCTGCACTGGAAAGGAATTTCTTTTTGGTATCAGAACAAAGAGGGTGCTAAGAGCTTTGAATTAAGGTAGTTTTTGCTGGTGATAATGAGGCAGTTGTATGTCTCTCATTGTAAGGTGACACTGTACAGTTGTGTTATGTGGTCAAATATGGTAGAAATGAGAAGGGCAGGATTCTTATGCTCAGCAATTTTGTGGGTGAACCAGGAATGAGGAATTCATCAAACTATATTCATTTGGAAGAAGAAAATAAAATAGTGAGCTACAATGTAGAGTTGGAGATCTCAAGGAGGTGAATTCTGTCATGAGTGTAACATAACTGAGACTGAGGGGGATTACAGAGTTGATTATGATGTTGGGGCATTTACCTAGTGGAGTGGAACCCTGAGAGGAGAAGAGTCCTAAGACACAAGGTCGGTCTGGCAAAATGGCTCAGTGGTCTAAAGCGCCTGCTTGGGAAAGCTTAGGTGGCGGTTCGATCCCCGGCACCACATGCTGCGTCAGCCCTGCCCATAGGGCAGGCTAAGCTGGCCATAAAAATAAATAAATAAACAAAAATAAAGTGCCTGCTTAGGCAATTGCAGGAACCGCAGTTCGATCCCCAGCACCACATGCTGTGCCAGTCCTACCCCCAGGGCAGGCTGAGCCAGGCACAATACATAAAAAAAAAAAAAAAAAAAAAAAAAAAAAAAAAAAAAAAAAAAAAAGACACAAGGTGGGCTAAAGAATTTTATTTGTAGGAAACATGGAAATTTACTTTTTCACATGTTAGGTGCTGCTAAACAGAGTATAAAGGAATTCACTGAAAGCCTGCTTGACATATGGGATTGAGTTAGGACTTGTGTACTTCAGCTTATTCTCCAAGGATAGATCTAAGACCAGGATATACAGATTTGACCATGAAGTCATAAACCGTGGCCAAAATAGTCACAGCCATCATGTCATGAAACTTTTAGTTACATGGCAGAAATAGACAGTGAAATGCGAAGAGCACATTCATACACAGGGAAATGAGCCCATACCCTAGAAACAGGAAAGAGGGGCGCTGGCTCTCACCTCAAGTGTCCAAGAAAGCTTTTTCAGAAGATGTCCTTTGACACCCAGAGTGCACTGGGGTGTTAGTGAGGTCCTTTCCATGGGCTGGGACATTGAGCCTTTGTGGCAGAAGACCCAGCAAAAAAAAAGATCACATAGCACAAAGGAAAGGTTCTGTCTCAGTCTGATCAAAACTTCAAGCGGAGAGTTGTCAGATGAGTCCGGTGATTTGAGCCAGGATATGAAGAATCCTGTAGATGATTTGAAGTTAATGATTGTTTTGTATTGAGAGCAATGGCAAGACCTGAGCTGCAGTCCCTGAGCAATGGCAAGACCTGATTCGCCACTCATCTGTAGTTTTAAAAAAGTAACTTTGGATAAGGAAGGAGAAAATTAGAAAGGCCAGTTAGGAGGCTAGGCCAAAGGGCCCAATCCAAGATCACGACTTGGACAAAAAATATGGCAGCAAAGAAGGCAATTTGTTATTTACTTTGCAATATTTCCAACTGTAGAACTATAGAATTTAATAATGTACTGAATACAGAATTTAGCCTGTAATCCCAGTACTTGCAAAGCTATGGTAGGAGGATCACTAAGAATTCAAAACCATCTGAGCTACATAGTGATAACCTGTCTCAAAAAAAATAAAAAGGAAAGAAAAAAAAGAAACCACGCAGAAAGTAAGAGGGAAAATTATAGAAATGAATGTATAGCTTTTGTGCGCTTGTTTTGTTACGGTGCAGGGAAGGTGGCTGTATTCTCTTGATCAGAGGAGTAGCTCAAAGAGGCTATTCCACACTCTATGGACAAATGGCCGTGCCCTGATCTTGGCTGGCTCCAGAGTGGGAAGCAGAACTGTGGAAGAGGAGAAAGATTCTTCATATGGCCAAGGAAGAAACACCTTCAGACCAAGGAGACCAGAGAATGTTTTCTGAAAATACTGTATACTAAGTTGCAGGAGAGGCCCGGTGAAATCACTCAGCAGACTAAGTGCCTGCATAGGAGAGTGCAGGCAGGGACCAGGATTCCACCCACCGCAACACTCCTGGGTGTGCTGTGCCAGGCACTGAGTCTGGGCGTGGTGGAGCACAACTGTAATCCCAGCACTGGGGAGGCTGAAAACAAGAGGATCACTATGAGTCTGAGATGCATAGTGACACTGAGTAAAAAGTTAATTAATTAATTAAGTAATTTCAGGAGAAAATTTCAAGGTATGGTTGATTGTTTTCCATAGAATGAAGAAAAACAGAAATAAAATTTCCAAGGAGAAAATAGGAAAGTGGTGTCTTGGGAGAGTCACAAAGCCAGGGAAATAAAAAGAAGGATACCTGCGTGATGATGGGTGACAGAAAATAATAAAAATGCGATCTCTGAGACAGAGAACAACTTTAAGAAGGTCCCTTAAAATGCAGAACAATTGGATGGAAAGCAAGAATAAGAATGAAATAAACTTAAGAACAATATCGACAGAGCATGGAATAAAGACTGATCAATTATGAAACATGAAGCAGGAGGAAAACAGAAAGGCAGAGCATGTTTCTTTTTCACTCAAAGGTAGACCACAGGTAGACTAAAATGTCTTATAATGTTGCAGGCATGATCAGCTAATGGAAGTGGTAAGGCACTTCACAATAAAATTTTAAATTGTTGTAAAACATAAATAGGTTCTGTAGCTCATAAACATTCAGTAAGGGAGAAAAAAATTAAAATACGGCATCTTCATATGAAACTAATCTCAAGGTAGACTTGATGATTTTTTGCTCTGTAACAGTAACTGGCAGAAGATAATGAATGAAAAGCTATGGAAATTTAAAGGAATGTTTTTGTTTTCGTGTGTGATTTAAGACTATTTTATCCAGCCTGCTCATTTTTTCCTTTTTTTTTCCCCCCTCTAAGTTCAGAAAGCTAGTAGGAAATATTTTCAGGAATGCAAAAGTTTGGATCACAAGCACACACACATACACACACACACACACACACACAAACATGCACAGAAACTGAAACACACTCCTATGCTCTGGAAGTCACAATCATGTATTAGGGAGGTACACATGAAATACAAGGACTTAAAGCTCATGACCGTAGGCGTTCTGATTGGAAGAGGCAAAAAAAGTCAATTTAAAATGAAAGTAGAGATAAATGTTTTATAACTCCACTTACAGAAATGATCACAAAATTTTTAAATTGTCAGATTAGTGACTTAGTAAGAATTGTGTTTGTAATTATACTGATAAAGATGGTTAAGGGTAAAGGATAAAGATCTCATTTTCTTTCTTTCTTTCTTTTTTTTTTTTTAATGTGTTTAGTACAGGATCTACAGGGTCCCTCTATACCTATCAGACTTGTAGTGATCCTCCTGTTTGCGGTTTACCAACTGCTGGGATTACCGGCATGCGCCGTCATGCCCAGTCTCAATTGTAGTCTCAGCGTGCCCCTGGGGCGGGGCCATCATAGAAAGCCAGGGATGGAACCCTGGTCTCTCCATCTGCCTAAATAGGCACTTTAATCCACTGAGCTATCTGGCCAGCTCTAAAAACCTCATTTTCTAAAAGACAGAGGGATAAAAGTTTTCTATTTTTATTTAAATTTCTACATCAAAACCATGATTGAATTAATATGGCTTGATTGTTATGTGTCTTTTTGGAGTATTACACATGCAACCTTTCTCTTCCATTATTATTTTTTCTACTTACATTCTAAATTAAATGAGGCTTTTAGGAAGTTCTGGACACATGAGCAATACACATTAAAGCTGAAACAGAAAAATATGTGAACACATTTTGTACTTGATGAAGTTCAGTTATAGTACAAGACCTTTACATTATTTGTGAAAAATGTTATTTTTGCATAAATTGCCATGAAGTGCAACTTGAGCTCTCAATGCTTGTTCTGATGTTGTCTTGCACCTAAAATATAAAAAGTTGCTTTTATTCTATTTTAATGTATTCTTGTGGGCTTCAGCCCAGCATCTTCCCCGCCATCAAAGCTCTTTTAACAGACATCAGCTCCATCCCTTTTAACTTTGCGCCATCTGGAGATCTGGCTGGGAGCCACTTATGCCTCCATCTAAACTCTAGTTTTGCAAACTTAACACTCAAGGGCCAATGTCACACTTCTGACACAACTTTGCTGTACCCACATGCATGCTATAGATCTAAACTATTCTAATCAACTCCTTTTTTCACTTGTATAAATTTTTAAAAGACGTCTCATATCACGGATTTGACATTCATATTAAGCTGACTATTGGTCTGTGCTCCAAATAAAACTCTCCTCCATCTTGTCCTCTGCGTAACTACTAGAAAGACAACAATATACAATGTATTCATTATTGTAACTGTCATATTAACCTGTCTTGAGACTGCTTCATTGTTTTATCTTTTTTTCTCATCAAAGTGCAAAAAGTTATATGTGTAACCTCTCATGGAGTCACTCACCAAGAGTAAAAATGCCAACTTTCTGAAACACACTAGCCATTGTCACCAAGCATAGCAGGACAGGGCAATGGGCAGCATTTGCCTTACCCATGGTGGCCTCCTTCCTTGTCCTTTAGAGAGCTTGAGGCCAGAGCTCTGTATGACCTCAGTAGCCCTGACCTGAGCAGCATGGCTGATGCAGGAAAGGTGTTTTCAAGGATGTTTTCATCTTAACATATTTTCTTGATTAAAAAAAAAGTTTATATAAATTATTTCAGATAGTTTGGTTGGCTCTTTGGTTAGCATCTGACACTAAAATTAGCTCAACATGACTTCATATTTTAAATTCTTTCCGGAGCCTATAAAATTTTCTGTGTAACTACAAATTATGAGTGGAGCACATCATTAAAATCATTTGTATATTTAACCCAACATTCTAGATTTCTCCAATTTAGTAGTGGCTGTGTATATCACTCCATGTAATAAAATAAAATAATCTTTCTTGTATTCAGAAGTCAGAAGGAAAAATGTTCATTTGTTTTTTTGCTTGAAATTTGGATTTTTCATTCCAAACTACCTTTTCTACATTTGACTACAAGTTATTATCCAATTAAAAATATATAATTTTTAACATGTACTTAGCACTTTGATGAGAACAACAATAATTTATGGTACGAAGATCAAAAACAAACAAACAAAAAAAAACAAGAGTTATTTATCTTCATTCTCTGGGACACTCTCTGGTCAGCAGATGTGTTAGGAAAAACTTTTTTGGCTGTAGAAAAAGTTTGGCGCAATTCACTCCCATCAGGCCCGGTGCAAGCGCTTTCCCGCCCAGCTCCAGCAGCCACAGCGTGTTCTGCACGAGGCACCATCGTGTTCTTGCATGGCATTCTGCTCTAGTGCACGAACAGTCTCGTTTCTGCCTACTCCTTGTTGCAGTGTATCTTTGTTTCATATTTCTTCTTCCTCATGTGCATGCTTCTCTCTCCTGTTTACTAAGGAACTGAATATGCACCTTGGCATACGTGCATTCAGAACCTGTGCCCCATTACCCTCTATTATGTGTGGTGCCCCCACGCCACTGTGGTACTGTTCCCCCTCATGCTTAAGTAGGTATTTATAGACATTTTATGAAACCAGGTAATATTCAAACTCAGCTGCCAAAGAAGGTCTGAAAGGGAAAATGACAATCGACGTGCTATCTAATGGGAGGCATAAATTTACCCAAGGTTTTCAGAGTGTTAAGTTATAAGTCAATTTCAGAGAAATTACTTTTTTATAGGAATTGCCATATATACAGAGACTAAAGATAAATAGCCAAAATTCTATCTATATGTCACAAAAATGTGAATCTATTTTAAATTAGGTGATCTAGGTTTCATTCAAGTCTTACAGGGTATTGGGGGATTTGGGATGTTATATTTCACAGATTATATTTCAAATATAATTGACAGAATAATAGCTAGTGTTCTAATAATAATAATAATAATAATAATAATAATAATAATAGCAGTGTTAGTGGTACTGTTAAACAAAAGTAGATTGTATATTTCTGCGTAAGTTTTTCAAATTTTTAGCATATTAAGTTCAGCCAGTATCTAATAAACATTTGAACACCTCACACTGTCCTAACTGTGTCACAGCATACTGGCTTTTCATACATAAAATAGTAGCCGCGTATGAGGCATTCCATGTGGTTTAGCAGTTTGCTATCTCACTGTCACAGCAAAGCTGTGCATTCACTGTTATTCCCATTCTGCATACGAAGAAGCCATGGATCCCAGAGATTATGTTGGTGAGTACATGGAAAACGGTTTCGCAGTTAAGTGCAGCACATTTGCCTTATGGTTAGAGAGTTCTGCATCTAACACCGTGTTGTTTGCACATCTTGCGTTCCAGGAGAACACTCCACAGCCTCAGTTCACCGCTGACCTAGTGGCTGTCAGCCACACTTTTTTTTTTCTCCCTTTGCAGACTTAGGTGCTGAACTGGGAGCATGTGCTAGAGCTACACTTTTCTTCTGAAGGGCTCCTTTGTGTAGAAGACTACTACGAGCACAAGTATACTTGGTCCTTTTGAGTTTGGCAGGCTCATGACAGAGACGCTGGAGTTCTTCCTGAATTCCCTTTGCAGAGGCACCACTGCACGGGGAGATGCCTGTAGCAGAGCAGGCCTTGCCTGGGTGCGGCAGGCCATACCTGAGGAGCCCTCCTTCAATACTTCCAAAGCTCAGGGTCCGCTCCTACCACCACCATCAATCTCCACCCTGCCTTCTTTGAGTAAGCTGAGTATTTTCTGGTTGGTGAGATCCCTTGAACTGACAGACCATCCTCAGGGGGAGAAATAGAAAACCTTTGGCTGAAATATGTACATACACTGGAGCTCCAATATGTCCATATACTTGAACCTATTATGGCCAGAGGCCTTGCTCTTGAAGTAGGAATTTTCCTTTAAAGCAGTTTTATGAACACCTCTTGAATTCATTGTAATGTCTTAGGCCGAGTAATTAACTGTATTTCACACTGCCAATCTCTTCCTCTTGGGTAGATGTGGATGTCATTGTCTCTTTCCATGAAAGTCGACCTCTGTCATTGAGTGGTTGGAACTACTTGAGATTTTGCAGCCATACTAAGTTTTACAAATGACTAATAAATATAATTCTGTCAACAACTTTGGGAACCCGAGTATTATAGGAAGGGCAAGGAATCTATTTGCTGTTGCAGTCCGTGGCAGTCAGAAGCAGCTCATTTGCTCACTTTTTATTCATTTGATGCATGAAAAAAGGGCATTACATGTATTTCAGCATGTCACCTCAAATTCTGTGCAGCCAACAGTGATGAATATGCTCGGTTCCTCAGCTGGGGTACTGTTTCATTTTTTCGCGACAGTATTATTTGACAAGGCGATTCTGCACTGGCAATATTGTATCATATTTTTGTCTGCATGTAAATTATGTCGACAGTCTCATAAACATAAATTGGCAGGCATAGTGTCCCAAAGCAATGTTTGTTAAAATACACTAATGGAATAGAATAAATAAATTTTTCCAAGGCATTAATAACGCAGTGGTGTGTCACTACAGCGTGCAGGAAGGTCTGCAGAATATGTCGCTGCCTATGCTAAATTAGTCTAGTATGCGTTTCTTACAATGTATTTCACTCCATCTCATGCTTATGCTTATTGATTAGTCATCCCGCTTCACAGAAGGCTGTGTGCCAGCAGTTGCATATTCAGATGGCGATGGGAAGTCAGCATTGTCTGTGACAGATACCTGTAACGGTACCTGTAGGAAGGGCAGTTGCAGTCTGGCATTGTTATTATGTCGCTTTGCTCTGGACTGTGCTCCCCCTTCCTAGTTAAGACACAATTTTAGCTAGTGTCTGCCATGGTGGGAAAAAGTAGGTCACTAAAACACCAAGGGGACTGGATAAATGCTTTATTTATTTGTATTTTTGTATCCCAAAGGTGAGTAATGTCTTTTCCAGGTGCCTGTAGACAGACGGCACAAAACCGTGGCAAAAGTAAAGAACTATTCCATGCATTTAGTTTGTTCACTTGTGGAACTGTGATCTTGGCAAGAAATGAAATGCCTCTGAGGTCAGTTACTGGACAGTAGGGATAATCTCAGCAAGGGCAGGTTCTGTATTTGTTACCCAAAGGAGATGCTGACTATAAGGCAGTGGCTGTGACATCTGGCTCATAGCACACATTCCTCAAAGAGAGTGGGCAGACAGTGAAGGCACAGACAAAAGACAAATAGAAAGACGAGTTAACAATTTCAGTTCATGGAAAAAGAGGTTGGAAAGCTTATATGCTATATTTCCAAACATGTAACTGCTTGCAGTATCCAGAAATTGACATAACTTCAAAATTCTACAAATGCACTTGAAAGTGCGAGTAGTATCTTCAAATGGCCTGGCTTACACTCCTCCCCAGTTGGCAGGCTCTATGACTCCCTTAGGATTCTAGCGGTATCGTCTTTCTTATTGAGGAATGCCTTGTGCATTTGTGGCCTCTGATCTTATGGATCTCTGATCCTTGAAGAGAAGAAGTGAAGCAACTGAGATTTCATTGGTGACATACTTCCAGGAAATTCAGAAGGACTGGATCTTCAGGGCCACACCTTTTGATAGGACTTGGGCCAGAATACTTCCTTAGCTGTTGCCCAAACAGTGGTGGCCAAGGCTTCATTCAGTTTCTTTCCCCTTTTAGCTCAACACAATTTGTGAGATTCCTCATGGGCTATTCATCTGAAAAGCCACACATCTGGATTTCAGTGCTGAGCACAGGGTTAGGCTTGCTATTTGGATGCATAATTTCAAGGCAAGTACTTTATATGGCTGATCCAAAAGAAGAAAGTTCATAATTAATGAACCTGACTTAACTGTAAGACAATGTTTTCAATACCTGCCCTGCTTAACCATAGAGATATATTCCACTGATTTCCTGCTACCCTTGAGGTTTTCTTTTCTTCTTCTTCTTCTTTTTTTTTTTTTTAGGGTCTACAGGGTGTTTAGGGTCTCTCTACTAGATAGGACTCATAGTGGTCTGCCTGTTTACAGCTTGCCAAGAGCTGAGCCACGACACCTAATCTCAATTGTTGTCTCAGCACACCCCAGCGGGTGGGCTGGCATAGCAGACCCAGGGATCAAACCCCAGACCCCTGAGCCTTCTTGCAGGCTCTTTAATCCACTGAGCTATTTGGCCGGCCCACCTTGAAATATTTTTTTTTTATCAAAGAAAAACATATAAAAGTTATTTAGACCTTTAAACAACTGCTAAGGAAGACTCACAAGTGCTTTGTAAAATTAAAAGATAGGCTTTTATCAAATTAAACAGCAGGTATCGTTGAACATTTAATACTTCAAACACATTACGCCATACCTACTGAGGAAATAGGATAAACATCTCTGATCACCAGGAAGTTATAACCTAGCTGGAGAAATATAGAACTCATGTAAGAATTAGTTCTCGATATGAACAAAACAAATGTAGCCCAGCTCAGTGGTACAAATGAGAGTGCACAGTGCAGTGGATGTGAGAGCACGCTGCCCTCCTTGGTCTTTTTTAGGACCTCAGCACTCATTTCTCCAAAGTGATGGCTTCCTATTATTCACAGATGCATATGCTCCAGGGCTTTCCCTTGACCTAAGGTTGTTGTCTTCCTCAAAGGTCGTGTTCTTCCCAGTGTACATCAAGTGACTAGTCCACGTGCAATGTTCCAGCACTCTTGCCTCAAGTGAAACATCTCCAAGTGGCCAGTCCAGCTGCAGTGCTCCTTGGGGTACTGGCCAGAGCCTCTCCCAATCAACAGCATTATTCAACATCTTTCTGCGTTCAGTCTTACTTTCCTGGCTTAGCTACATTGGGTGTTCCTCAGAAAACTCTCTACCAAAACTCTTGTTCCCAAATCTCCAACTCAGTGTTTCACCAGAAATCTAATGTATGTACCACAGCTGTGTGCTTCCAGGTTTGAAGAGTGAAACATGTAATAAATGCTATAGGAACACTGAAGAGGAAATACTCTATACTTTGTATAATTTAATATCACTGTAATTTTCCATACTTGAAAAGTATTTATTGCATGGTCAGTCCAATGCATTTTTGGTAGATGAATGACTTGTGTGCTTAGGAAAACTGGCAGGAGGCAGAATAATTATGAATTTCTTAACTCAGGTAGGAAAAGGAATGCTACAGAATTCTTCAAACTGAGCATTTTAATCAAGGAATGAAATTTCTTGTTTGTTCTTTGCTGTGTCCATTTTTAAGATTCAAAGACTAGAATTTATGGAATTAAATTTAATGCTAGCGTAATGCTTGTTGTATCTATATTATGTGTATCTGTCATAATCTCTATAAACTGTTACAGAAAAAGTCACATATGGGCCCTGTAGCCTGCACTGAGCATAGGAAGGGGAGAGAGAGAGAGAGAGAGAGAGAGAGAGAGAAGTAAAGAGAGATGCAGAAAAATACTATATACCTGTATATCCTAGAGAAAAATTTGTAGTGTATTCCTGACTCTTTTAAATAATTTTATACTTAGAAATTTATTCTAAGAGAGTAAATAAATTATATGAAAGGTAGTGTCTTCATGTAATTATTGTAACCAGATTTAATGATAGCAAAAATTTGTTAACAATATCAGTGTCATACACTAGAAAATAACACACTGCTGCAGTCCCTCCAAGTGCAATCTTATCGATTGCAACAATCCTGGGTGAGCATGTATGTGTCTACACGTCTCTATATACATTTAAGGGCTTTAAATTAAAAATGATAAATAAATAAATAAATAAATAAATAATTTTGAGGGCTTTGAGAAAGATATACCATGTAATGTTTGGGTTGAGGGATTATTATAACATCGTGTATTACCATGTTCTCGTGTTACTCTTGACTCCCATTCTTTGCACCCTTAGTTTTGTCTGTCCAGATCAAGGTCCCTATTCTTGTACCATAGCCACTCTCTTGCCAACATGTTAAACTTACTGTGATTATCATAGATGCCTGGCAACTCTCAGCTGGGACTGAATCTAACTATAGAATGGCATGACGCCATGTCTCTATCTGGGCTGCTCTTCAGTGTGGCAGATGGCACTCCGTGTCACTTGGGTGCATCAGTGGTGGAGGATCGCCCTCATCAGCAGTCCCACTGCTCTGCCATCTACCACGGCATTGCCACTCCCTTCCCCACAGACACTGTTCCAAGCTCTCTCCGTTCTCCTCAAATCACCAAACAGCTTGACCTCTGCATCCTATTACCCTTCCCAAGCTCAGCAGACAACCGAAGCGTAAGATTTACACAGAAGAAATTGCTGAATGGGAAACTTCTTACCCTTAAAGGAGCTAAATCTGAACATTTTCAGCACCTGTTCTCCTTTTCATTTCTGCTCATCATAACACAAGTTCAACTCTTCCAGTGCCTGGGACCCCTCTGTTCACACATGATCAAAAGTAATGCAGAGTGCCGCCCCTTTCAAAGTGATTCCCCAGGTGATCTTCTAAGTGGCTCTTCAGCACCACTAGTGATTCTTTAATTTAATCATCTTGCTACATTTTATAACAGGCAGTTAATGTTATAGGAAATTTTTTTAATTTGTACGAGATCAAGAATATAATGTAATGTTTTGGGGTAAAGAAAATGTGAAAGTTAACATCCATGTGCAAATTCATTTATTTTAACATACAGCCAAACTGCCTTCAGATTATTAAAAATGGAATAACAAGAATGTAGTCAAGAAAAGGCTTTTCTAATTCCCTTCTCCCAAAGAGATAATTATCCTAAATTTGGATGTGTAGTTTTTGTTTACATTTCTTTATATCTCTAAAATATGATCTATTCACTCAAAGTACACATAATATTCTGTGGTCTTAAAATTAACTCAATTATAACTAATGATGCATACATCATTCTTTTAGCCGTTGATTTTTCTACAAAGAACTGTTTCTAGGATATATCTAACTTATGCATTAGATCTTGTTTATTAATTTGAATAATTATGCAGTTTTATCTGCTCTGTACATACTGCATTTTATCCATTTCCACACTGGTGGGCATGTAAGTTTTTCCAAGTATTTACCTATTATAAACTACAATTTACTTGAAGGCATTGGGCATATTTCTTTGTCAACATGAGTGGAAGTTTCTGCTTTAAGGACTGAATTCTTTACAGATTATCCATCCATCTATCTATCTATCTATCTATCTATCTATCTATCTATCTATCTTTCATCTATCTATCTATCTCCTCTACCATCTCATTTATGTTTTCCACTTATCTAATTTTTTTTTCTTTTCCTCTGCTTACAGGTTCTACTTTTTAAAATTCCCTCTCCTTCTTCTGAATAATTTGCAAATTATGAACAGCATTTCTATTCTTTTGTGACTACACCTGCACTTATTTTATGCATTTCTTATAAGGAATCCTCAGTTATTCAACATGTAATGCCCTAAAATATGACAGATTCTTGGGTGTAATTTCTCCTTGATTTCCACCTTTCCCACTTCATTGTTCTGCTCTGTTTCATGCCCTGATACTTGAATCTCATCTGCATGACCTTGTATAGTTTATACAGAACTGAAGCACTAGGATTACCCCCACAGTATTCAAGGCAAACTTGCCCTTTTTAATGTAATTGTTAGAAAGCAAAATGGTGAAAAATTTCACATATTCTAAGTTACTTAGTGAAATATTTTGATGCCAGAGTGCAAACAGTATGTCTTTTTCCTGAGTTCTGGGTGTTGAGCTCAGGTTCTTCTCAGTGAGATACAGCCCCATGCCTTTTTTATTTTGATTTTTTTTTTGAGACAGGGTTTTGCTAATTTGTTCAGTAGGACTTTAACTTGGCATGCTCCTACCTTGACCTCCCAGAGTGCTGGGGTTCTAGACAGGTGCCACCACGTCCAATGGCTGGTGGCTTGTGAACTTCTCCCAGATTTCTCTAGAAAGTCTTCCTGTGGGAGCAACATGTGTTTTTCTTCTTTTTAATTTTAATTTAATTTAATTTAACTTAATTTTATTTTATTTTATTTTATGGCTGGCTCAGCCTACCCTAAGAGTGGTGTTGGCACAGCATGTGCTACTGGGGATCAAACCGTGGTCCCTCCGGTTGCCTAAGCTTGCCTAAGCAGGAGCTTTAGACCACTGAACCATCTCTCCAGCCCCACATGTGTTTTCATACCCTCCTGCTGCTTTGAGCCACCCTCAGTCTGCACATCCATAGTGAAGTCAGGACTGGGGTCTGCTGGACTGCTGTCTGTTACTTGTTATAATCTGTGGGTCGGGTTAAGCTACAGTAAATATTCTGTTTCAACCTTGTCCTAGAAATGACCCGAGCACTCTCCACACATTGTGTCTCTCACTTTGAGGTCCAAGCTACAGGCAGTCTACATATCCTATGGGGCTGCAAATACTTGTTCTGGGAAAAAATAATCTGCTTTTCAACATTCAGCAAAAAATGAAGTTTATGCTTCATAAATATAAAAATTATACTTAAAAATTTTTAGGATTCAGAAGTAAAGGGTTATCTCTTACATGAAGAATTGAAGTATTGTACCAAAGACAAAAACATCCCATAAGCTTTAATGCTTAAACCTAACTGCATGAGAATTTGGTTGTTATAAAATTTTCCCCCTCTTGTGGACTTTTTTTTATTTTCAATGCTGGGGATCGAACTTAGTACTTTGTGCTTGCCGAGTAGCTGCAGAGCTATATCCCTAGCCCTATTTTGAAGAGAATTTTGAAGCATCTCAAAACTCTCTGAAATCCAAACATGAATGTATTAGACCTGAATAAGTGGGAGTGAAATAGAAACAGGATAGTAAGAAAGACTCTGTGAAATGCGGTTGTTGCTACAATGGATTTCAACCATGCTTCTCAAAATTTGTATCTTAGGTTACAATTGTCATCCTTGATATGGTTGGGGTGGTAGTGGTGATGGTGGTAGTGGGGGACAGTTAAGTCAGGATGGTGTCAGACTCTGGATGCAATTGCTGCACTGGTAAAAGTGACCCCAGACAGCCCTCATGTAGCCCACATGAGCCTACAAAGATAGGCCAGAGCTTGCCACCAGGAAGGTAGCCTTCAGCCTCAGCAGCTGGCCTGCTGGCCTCCCAGTCTAAGACGTTCAGCATGAAGAGCTGTGATAAATCAGTTCTTATTGCTTTTAAGGCAGCCAATCTTTGTTGCTTTATGACAGCAACCCAACTACACAGGCTGGTATCAAAAGGAACCCTCATTGTGGACCAGTTACTACCAGGAGTTTGAAATCATTCCATCAGCCCATAGTGTTTATAAACATGAAAGGAGGCTGAGGTATCAGTTTTATTGCAGATGAGACCAATAACAGAGAGAGCGCATGCCTGTGTACCAACACCGAGCCTCTGAGCAGCACAGACTTTTCCTGCCAGTGGTGCAGGCTGCGGCAGGCCAGTGTGGTCACTGTGTATGTGGCAATGGTTAGGAAGCTGCCGGCAATGAGAAGGGACGGCCATGCCAGAGGCCTTATTCCTAACATTTAAGCAAGGAAAATTCTCTTTTCCGAAGACAGGAGTGAGTAACATGCTGGAGAAAAGGCCAAAAGAGTCACTTGCTGGTGGTCCTCCACACAGATGCAAACCTCTGCGGTTAGCCCACATTTTGCCCAATAAATGCTGATAAGTAAGCAGAGGTGGGACCGCCCTCTTGTGGAGCAGATCGACTGTTGGTCGGGTCACTCATACTTCAATAAAAAATAGTTTTGGCATTTATTAATGCCAAATAGTTCTGCATTCATTAATGAAAAATGTAAAAAAAAAAAAAACCCTTAGGGGATAGAAACGTGTCAGAAATTTTGCTGCTTTGTTCTTTGCACCAGTGAGATGACTATAATTTTGCTCTGATATTAGTGTAAAGATTAAAAAAGTTAAAAGTGATCAGATGGTTCATGGAGTGCTGGGCCTTGGTACTGTGGGCTAAGGCCTGTTATTAAAACGGCCTCCCAAACTGCCCATGCTGCTTAATTTAAGCTGCAGCAATTCTTGAGCACTAAAAACCATATGCTTTCACATTTGCGTCAGATCAATTCCAATCTCTCACATGCTTCATTTTTTTTCCTTGTGGCAGGCTCAAAATTATCATAACATTGATTTTAACAAAAGAATTATGAAACAAGCTTATTCTTGTCCACTAGAGCAATTATTCTAGTTGAAATTATTTTCTCTAGGATCCAGTTGTGCAAAGCATCATGTCATAAATCAAATAATTCAGCATCCATTGTACCTTTGGTATCCTCATTATTTACGCTGCTCAGGATGTCCATCAGTTGAATCTAGTTGTTTGTAATTCATAGTGCAAATGGAGAACAGAGTGAGGACAGTGATCTTTGAATCAAACTAGGAGACTGTTCCCAGGAGGAGTTTAATTTTGGCTAAGGATGATCACCTGCTCCCAGTGCTGTGCCAAGATTTCTCTGGGTAACTGAATCCATCACTGGGGGTGTTTCCTGGGGAACTTCAATATTGCCAGCAGCTCACTGATACTTCCTTGTATATTTTAAATGTCATCATTCCTGACATGTTCATATATACATCATATTTTAGCTCATCTAGGTCCTGTAATAAACTCAATTGGGAACAATTTCCCAGTAGAAACTGATTTGGGCATTATATGCATTTACCATATTTCATAACATCTCCTGCTCTGAAAGTAGCATTTGAGATATTGCTGCCTTCACGGTAAATTCAGAAATTTGCAAATAATAGCTTTTCCAGTCGCCAGGACTTATTTGAGGTACATTTGTTTCCTGGTTACTATAGGCAAATTATTTTAACAGTTATTCCTTCTTTGGGATCTACATTTCTGCTCTAACCCCATGCTAGATGAAGGTGGGGTGCACCAAATAACACAGGGCCTTCCCTCTCCTCTGAAGAGACATAACCATTGGAGACCATGCTCTTTGTACTGGTGCTTTGTGTAAGTTTCCTTGGTCGTAGGACAGCTGAATCATTTCCTGAGGAAATGTCCTCACATATATTAAACAAGGCTGGAGTTAATTTTTTATTAGCCGTTGGACACAACTCTTATATCTTGGGAAGAGTTGCAGAAAGTTCTTTCATGATTGTTTCCCTGGGCCTAGAATGCAGGATAGAATTTGTCTGTCAGTCTGTCACTATCAACCAATGGCTGATGCTTCCATGATTATATAGGTAAAATGTTACTAGTATGCCAAATGTGTAAAAGTTTACTTTTTGTTGTAAAACAGCAATTTTTGCTAATTCCATCAACTCAGGCAAGTATGAGGAAGTCAGTCTGTAATGCCAGATATGTTGTTCATTTGTAATTCAGGGTTAAGCCTTACAAGAACCCTGAGGCTGTGAGAGGCTCTTTGCATCCACTAAAGCCAGAAGTTTTATTTGCTTGTGTCCTCATAGGCCATCCGCAGTGTCTGCACTGGTCTGGTCTAAGTCTCATTTATTCCTTATTATCCGGTGCCTTTCCTAAGCCTCTGTATCCTGTTCACACTTGTAGAGGTAAGTATTTCCTTGCTTATGGCCTGGTACATAGAGTAACAGGTCTACAAAACTTGGCCCTTAGATAAATGAAACAGTGACCAACCAAGGTTAAACATTTCCCCAGATCTTGATCAGTTGATACGCTGAAAAAACAAAATAAGGTATAATGTATACACTTAAACATTTAGCCATAAAGAGAACAAAGTACTGATTTATGCTTTGAAATGAATTCACATTAAAAATATTATGCTAAATGGAGAAGACATGCAGCACTACACATTGTATGATTCCATTATATGAAATGCTCCAAATAAACTATTGAATATGGATAGAAATTAAATTAGTGGCTAGTAGTGCTAAGGGTGGAGAATGAGTTTTAATGGGTGTACGGGGGTTCTTTCTGGGGTGATGGAGGTGTTTTGCAACTAGAAAGTGGTAATAGTTGAGTGACTTAATGACCATACTGAAAAACATTGCATTGTGCAGAGTAAATGTAAAGATCTTTATTGTTTATTTTTTTTTCTTGTTTCAGAAATTTTGTTTGTTTATTTATTTTTATGGCCAGCTCAGCCTGCCCTCAGGGGAGGGCTGGCACAGCATGTGGTGCCAGGGATTGAACTACGGTCCCTGTAGCCACCCAAGCTTTCCTAAGTAGGCACTTTAGACCACTGAGCCATCCTGCCGGGCCCAAGATCTTTATTGTTTAGACAAGATAACGTGTCTGCATCTTATCCTCTGAATAGCTACTACAAAGACAACAATATGCAATGTATTAATTGCCGTAAAGGTTGTACTCATCTGTTTTTAACTGTTTCATTGCTATTTTATCTTTTTTTCTCATTAAAATGAGTACAAATTATAAAAAATTTCTGATTTAAAAATAAATGTAAAGATCTTACAGTCTGTTAATGGCATTGATAAAAAAGCATAAAATATCATGTATAATTTAAAAACCTAAGCTGATGAACTACAAAGTTTACAAAGGCTTTTTCATCAAGCAGCTGGTTTTCTTTATGTGTTAAGCCATCCCACAGTAAGTAAGCAATGCATGAAGCATCAGTGATCACTAAGGTTCAGGAAATTCTCTCCACTGTGTGTTAGGTGGACCTGTCAAACAAGAAACAAGGATATGCTTGTGATTGTCAACTTTATTGGCAACTCGATTGGCTTGGAAGCTACCCAGGGGCTCAGGAAACCACACTTGTAAGTGTGCCTGGTTGGGTGGAGCTTGGAGACATGACCTTGTCTGTTATCTTTGACCCTGACCCATCTCCTATGGCACTGTTCCCTGACTGATTCCCAGTTGCTATAAAGCAAGCATCTTTGTATGGCATGCCCCTCCACCATGATGCGTTTTGCTTGGTGCCAGCTGACCATGGAACAAATCCTCTGTAGCTGGGAGCGATGTAAGTACTTCTTCCTTGCAGCTGCGCAGGTTGGATAATGTGTCCCTGAGGGAGAGAAGACTAACACAATGTTACAAGAGATACCACCTTTACTCATTGCGCAAATGTCATAAGGAACTACAAACACAATGAAGACATGTATTTGAGTATGAAGTAGAAAGTCATGTTATTGTCACATAAAGCAATAAATTATTTATTGCAAACTTTAGTTAACTCCCCCCCCCCAAAAGTACCACATGGTCATTACATACTATAATATTTACCAGGGTGACAGCTGCTCAGCCCCAAAGTGTTCTAAATTTCTACTCCCTAGAATTTCTAGTGTAATTAATGAAATCCTGGGAATTTAAGGTAGCCAAGTAAAAAGCATATAAATAGCAGACCTCTATACCATTTGAGTCTGAATAAGTTTCCTAAAAATAAAAATGATATATAAAGAGCAAAAATGATACATTCATTAAAAAATTAAGTTTAAGCAATAAAAATTGAGGAAAAATAATTTATTCAACTATATGAGGAAAGTCTAGAAGACAGAGAAAAAAGGAGAAGAAGAAAAAGAAGATAAAGGTTGGGAAGTGGAGGAAGAAGAGGAAGAAGAAATGAATAAGAAGAAGAGAAGAAGAGGAAGAAGAAGAAGAAGAAGAAGAAGAAGAAGAAGGAGGAG
>PVJA010002092.1:0-46008 GCA_004027025.1 Myocastor coypus
AAAAAAAAAAAAAAAAAAAGAAATAGGGAATAGCAGAAGTGCAACAAATAGTAGGGCCAGAGAGATAGCTCAGCAGACTAAGAATCTGCTTTGAGCCGGGCGTGGTGGCTCACGCCTGTAATCCCAGCACTCGGGAGGCTGAGGCAGGAGGATTGGTGCGAGTTCGAGACCAGCCTAGACTACAAAAGTGAGCTCAAGGCCAGCCTGAACTGCATAGCGAGACCCTGTCTCAAAAAGACAAAAAAAAAAAAAAAAAAAAAAAAAAAGAATCTGCTTTGGCAAGGGCAGGGGTCAGAGTTCCATTCCCGGTCCTACGTGGCTCTGGCTCCACTCCTGGGACATGCTGAGCTCAAAACTGAGTCCAGATGTGGTGGTGCATGCTTGTAATCTCAGTTCTGTGGACATTGAAAACAGGGGATCTCTATGATTCTGAGCTGTATAGTGAGACCCTGTACCAAATACATAAATTGAAAAAACAAAATGCAACAAGTAAAGTCATTCTGGGAGCATTGAGAAAACCAATTTCAGATGAGTGAAAAAAATCTAATGTTTTCAAGATTTGGCTATCACAAATTGTGCTGCTATAAATATAGGTGTACAGATATCACTATGATATGATGTTTTCAGTGATGTTAAGCTCAAGTACCGATGTTATAGAGTAATAGTATCACTAAACTTCTCTTCTGGAAGGTTAAGAACATAAGTTTACAGACCAAAAATTAGAGCAAAGTAAGGGCTACAAAGATTGCCAATATTTTGGTCCTAGCCCTTCAAAGTCAGTGAGGACTCAGGATATAAGAAAACCTGTGCTATAATATTCTATAACTCAGTCGTGTCCCAAGTTTTCTGTTCAAGGAAATTATGGAGCCACAGAGGAAAGGGATACACTATGTATAGTATGCCTAAAGAGAGTAACCTAGAGAGAAAACATTCACAAAGAAGAAATTGGTCAAGCAATGGTCATAACTCATCCAGATGGCTGACACTGACAACAGTTCTACAAAGCACTGTACATGGTTTCAAGGTAAATCCTGAAAGGGTTTGATGGACGTTGGGAGACACAATAATTGCATGTTTTGTTATACAGGTCTTCCTTTAACTTGCCCTTAATAACCCAGCAGAAAAGTTTAACCATGAGGGATAAAAAGTAAAGCTAAAAAAAAAAAAAGCTAAAAAAAAAAGTAAAGCTAGATTAGTATGCTGAACTGTAAAAGGCTCAAGTCAACAGCTTCTGACATTGTCAGTTCTGCCAGTAACCCACTGTGATTACGGAATATTGGACTATGTGTACAACTACTTTCTCTTAGTTCAATGAGAAGAAATTTTTTTTTACCAACAATGTTTAGAAAAATTATCATGTCTGCATCCTGTGCTCTGAATAACTACTACAAAAACAACAATATGCATGACATCAATTATTGGGAATGTACTACTAATGTGTTTTGAAATTGTCGCATTGTTATTTCTTATCAAAAATGATAATAAAGCCAGGCGTGGTGGCGCACGCCTGTAATCCCAGCACTCGGGAGGCTGAGGCAGGAGGATTGGTGCGAGTTCGAGACCAGCCTGGGCTACAAAAGTGAGCTCAGGACCAGCCTGAATTGCATAGCGAGACCCTGTCTCAAAAAGACAAAAAAAAAAAAAAAAAATCTAATGTTTTAAATCTAATTAGATTTAATAGTTTTCATTCATAGAGGGCTTTTTTCTCTTTGAGCTAAAACTTGGTATTAGGTCCCATGTAGAAGAAATAGTAAATATATGTGAAACTAGTGTAGTATGTTGTTCCTACAAGATTTTTTTTCCAAACAAATATCCTTTTTCTTTACTGCAAGATTTTTAGGCACCAATTTTACTGGACAAAGATGCCTTAGTCTGGTTCAGATGTTCCTAGTTTTGCACGTAATGTTGTTTCCTACGTATATGGAAATAACAGTTAAGCAAATTGGAAATCAAAATAGTGATCTTTGGCTGATTCTTGAACTCCCTTTCAGATGATTGTAATATCCATGTCAAATTTCAGCCTGCTTTTTTTGTGGATTGACTTATTTCTTGGCTTTATGTTGCCTTTCCTTGTCTTTTTTATGTATTGTATTGCCTTGTAAATATTTGTTTGCAAAAACATCTGGTTAAGAGGGTAGAGACTGTCCTCACCAAATTCCCAGGACTGAACCCACATTGTTGAGTTGCTGGCTTCCCCTAAAAAGAGTGTGTCATTGCCCAGTCTGCAGTTCTCAGGGCTCCTCTTACAGCTTGTGCGTTTGCCCCATCCTCCCAAGTGTTTCTGCATCTGCGACAGGTAGAGAAGTTGGCCTTTAGGATTTGGCTTTTGCTTTTGCTGAAGTGTCTTTTCACAGTGATCCAAGGATGACATCATTCACTGCACTTATACTCATATTTATTCTCCTATGGATAAAATATCTTCTTCCTTTGTCATGGAGAAAAGAGAGGCACATGGTACCTATAGCAAAAGGGATGCTTCTCAAAATGTGGACCCCTTGTTTTGGATGTGGCCAGTAGTGTCTGGCAGCACAACCCATGGGGCATTACAGACTTTCCCTGGATCTGCAGCTCTGAGGAATTCTAAACACTCTTGCCAGCCCGCATGTGGCTACCACTGATTCCTTAACTACTTGAGCTGAACTTTTCTTAATGGTTTCTGACCACTTCTGCCGCAGTGACACCCTCTCTCTGCAGGTGCTGCCTTTTCCCTTTATTTAGGATTAGTCGGTTGCTAAGGAATCTCTGCTTTCTGATGCAGGGGAAACACGTTGTGAACTTAATCTGGTCTTTATCATCATCGGGTTGAGAACAGCATCCTTTCTAGCCCCTTCCACCCTAGGCAGAAATCAGAAGTCTATTATGTTCTTTCTTTGTTTTTTTTAACTTGAATTTTTACATAATAAAAACATATTATGTTCACAACTTTCATACGATTGATGACCTAGACAGCAGTAAGGATTGCCATGCATGTCACATATACATACATCAAAAACTCTCACTTAATTAAAAAAACAAAATGAAGGATCAAGACCAGTGGTCTGAAACCTACTCATAGGATTTTAGGATTTAACAGATAATAAGAAGTATGAAATTTCAGACCACAGCAGTGTTAACAAAAGAATGATACATGCAAAAGCACATATTGTCACATTAAAAACAATAAAGGCTACATATACAAAGTCCAAATTTAAACTTTAATACAAAAAAAAGTTCCATATCAAGAAGTCGATAGGAGACCAAGTGATCAATTAAATACCTATTTTAGGGAAATATCTAGAATATAACACAAAAAGTGATATTTATTAACAAAGATTTATTAGTTTTCTTATATATTTCTCTAGAATTAGAAGAGAATTTATCATCTTACAATAGAATGTGATTTAAAAGACTTTTTCCTTAAAATAATTACAGAATTTGAGAACAATGTACACATGTTTATTTTATAGATGCATTCCACACTTTTTTTTTATGGTGGGACTGGTGTTCAAACTAACGACCTTGCACTTGCCAGGCAGGCATTTGTGCCACAGAGCTATCTCCCCATTCCAAAACTAAGTTGTACTGTATAGAATATCTTTTCTTTTTTAGTACATGATTTAGTACATAAATTCTCAAATTTCCTCACATTCAAATTAATAAGGATTTTTGCAGCATCTACACTGAATTCTAATCTTGCAAAAAATGTATTTCTAAGTCAATCAGCCATAAAGCCAGGACAAAACATTATTTATGGTTCATGAAAACAGTTGTGTTCCTGAGGCACAAATCATAGAACTATTGAAATTACCAGCTGGACCAAACTTGAAAGATAAACCAATCAATTGATAAATGAAATCTTGTACAGCATATTGTTGGATTTTGCTTCTTAATCCACTCTACCTATTTTTTTCTTTTTTAAATCCTGTTTCAGATTTATTTGTGCAAACAAGACAGGAGGACACTAGCCCCCCACAGTGGCACTCCGGGGATCACACCAGTCCTCCTGTTTTTACAATAGCGGATAATAGGCTTTTACTATGAAGCCTTCATGGAGGGCATGGTCACCTTTCAGGGCCTGGGCACCTTTGAGAGCCTTGGCTGGAGCAGAACCTGAGCATGGGAGTTGGCTGGAGCACAGTCTGGAGCCTTGACCTATGGCCAGAAGTACCTGTGACCCTTGGCAATGCAGCCACAGATACGCTTCCCAAGCTTGGGGTGGCTGATATAGGCAAGCCTACAGTTTTCTCCCTTTGGAATGACCTTGGGCTTCACCTCCTTTTGCTTGACAAGGGTCTTGATAGCTTTAGCGTGTGCATTCCTGGCTTTGGCATTTTTTTCTTGCATCTTCTTGAAGCCCTTCTTGTTGTGCTTCTTGGGAAAACAAATGTTCATAAGGAGTTTAGATTCTTCTCCCTTTCAGAGATTTGTATCTTTGTGACTGAGATTTCTTGATGCCATTTCTCTGCCATGTTTGAGACTGCTTGTGCATAGTGTGGTTCTTGGACTTGGCCATGACTGCACTGTAAACCACGGTGACCAAGTGCCTGGAGCTAGAAGATGAAAAGTAAGCCTTCGGTGTAGCATCTTTATTTCTTTTAACTGGTAAGTTGAGTCCATTTACTTTGATGGTTGTACTGGAAATATACTGACTTATGCTGGACATGTTATTTACTTGGTGCTGTATACCTCTTTTTCTCTTCTGTTTGCCCTATTTGATGGATTCTTTCTGTTCTCAATCATGGAGTTGTGGTCATTCTGATCCCTCTCTAGAAAATCTTTTAGCAGTTTGTGCAGGTTTGGTTTTGTTGTCATAAAATTCTTTACTTGTTCTTTGTCATAAAAGTATTTCACTTCTCCTTTATTTTGCAGGGTGTATCAATCTGGGTTGGAATTTGTTTTCTTACAAGACTTGTAGTACTTTGCTCTATGCTCTTTTTTATTTGATGGTTTCTGAAGAGAAGTGTGTCATTATTCTGATGGGTTTTCCTTTAACTGTGACCTATTTCTTTTCTCTAACAGCTTTTAGCATACTGTGCCTATGCTAAATTTCTGGGATTTTGATTATTATATGTCTGGGGATGCTTTAAATTGGGTTGACATTATTTGGAGTTCTATACACTTTGGTTACTTCAATATCAGGTTCTTTTTCCATATTTGGGAAGTTTTCTGCTATTACTTCTGCCCATATTCTTTTTATATCGTTTTTATGGACTCCTTCTTTCTCATTGATGCCTATTAGTTTTACATTGTTCATCTTTGCACCATCTTGCAGATATTGAGTTATTTTTTCCTGCATCCTGGTGGTTTTTAAGAGATCTTTTCTTACATTTTCACTAGCTGCAATGGTGTTTTCAAGGTCTGAAACTCTATTTTCACCTTCAGCTTGTGATTGAGGTTTTAATTTCCAATGTATCTCTTTGAATCTGCTTCATGCATTCCATTTTTTCCCTATGCTGCTGATTCAAGGATTCCATCATTTTTATATTCTCCTCTACTTTTTTTATCTTTTAATTAATTTATTTGTACAGTGTCTCACAATTGACTCCAAACATGCAGTTCCAAGGATCAAACTTGGGTCCTTACACTTGCCAGGCAGGCACTTAGACCACCAAGCTATCTCCCCAGCCCTCTCCTCTACTTTTTCTTTTTTTTTTATCAGTGTCTTCTTTAGAAGCACATGCTAATTCTTTAATTATAGTTATGATTTCTTTTTATTTCAGACATTATATATGATATGAATTCTCTTATAACTTTCTTCAGTTGTTCCTTTATTTTAGGCATTATTATTTCAGATCTTTTAAGTGTGTGATTTCAATTTCTTCTATGCTGTTGTCTGCTGCATTTGTTCTCGTTGGGCTCAGGGCCTGACAGTGCATTTTGCTGCTTCTCTTTGTCATTTTGTATAGCACTGTCTTCTTACCTTTGGTATAGAGCTTTGGTGCGGTTATTACCTTAGCACCAAGTCTGGATCTAGCAAGTTCAAACTTGTCCAGGTGGGTGTGGCTTGGTTCTGGCAGCTGTGTTTTACTTCTTCCTGCTGCAGAGCTTGGAGGTAAACCTGCCGTGCCACTCCAGCAAGATGTTCTAATCCTGGATTAGCTGTATGGGTCTTGCCTCCAGCTTCTCTGCAGGGAGCTCGGCCACTGGGTTCCACACTGGGCCTGTCTGATGGGGGAAATTCCATACTCACACACTCGGCCTGGGCACTACCTGGAGTGAGGATCTGGAGGGCCCGTGGGCAGTTCCATTTGCCCCTGGTTGTCTTCTGTGCTTCAGGTTGCATGCCACTTGTTGTATAATATGAGCCCATGCCAAAAGAAATGACTAGAAGACTGACGCATATAGCTTCCCAGGTGTCACTGAGATTGGTCTCTCTCCAAGTGAGCCTATTACGTTCTTAGTAACCCTAACGACCACATGATATGTGCATCCACAAGGGTGAATGTGTATGATGAAGTTATATGCATCTATGTCTAGGAGAATTTAGATGGTCAAAATGATTTAAAAACTGAAAGGTACATATATTTGGGCAGAAATAGGAAAGTCCTAATTTATTTGGAAGCTATTATTGAGGTCACCCAAACTTTCCTTAACAGGACACAAATGCACATAGAATAAATAAATATATAACATTCAAATATATATTTATTTACTTATTACATGTACATTATATACATCATAAATAATATATATTATTTGGGTTTGTGAGCCTGATTCATTTCCCTTAACATTATGTTTTCAAGGTGCATCCATTTTCCTAAAAAATATCTCAAGCTTATCCTTCCTTGTAGCTCAGTAGTATTCCATCATACATAGATCCATGTTTTCTTTAGCCACTCATGTGTTGAAGAGCATTTAGGCTGCTGTTTAGATATTATAAGCTGTGCTTCCAGAAACAATGGCGTGCATAGCTCTAATTCAGTTTCATCGACTCTTTAGGGAATATAAGTAAAATAGAAATAGCTAGTTTGAATGGAATTTTAAGTTTTAGTATTTTGAGAAATCTCCATAGTGATTTCTATAAAACTTGTACTAAAGTACATTTGTACCAACAGTTGTGAGGGTCCCTTTTGCCCTGTAGCCTCACTCACATTTGTTAATTTTTGATTTATTAAAAATTGCTGCTCTTTGTAGAGTAAGATGAAATGTTGGTATTGTTTTAATTTTCCTTTCTCTAGTAGCCAGTGAAGTAGAACATTTTCTTCATGTACTTATTGGCCATTTGTATTTCTTTTTTCTAAGAAGGGTCTATTCATTTCAGTTGCACATTTTTAATTGGACCTTTTATTTTAAGGGTGTAGTTTTTGAGTCCTTTATATACTTTAGATATTAGTCCTCTATTGGGTGTATCTGGCTAAACATTCCTTTAGGCATTGCAGCTGAGCCCATACCCTGTTGACTGTTTCTTCTGCTATGTATTGTCTTTATAGTTTGTTACAATCCCCCGTGTTGATTCCTTCTGCTGTTTCTGTGCAACTAGAGTTCTATTCAGAATGTCTTTGCCAAACCTACAATCAGTGAGTTTGACTTATTTTTTTATTCCAACAGATTGTTTCTCATTTAATATTTACATCTTTGATCAATTTTTATTTTAGTTTAGTATATAGTGAAAAATATGGGTCTAGACTCAATCTCCTGCATGTGAATAGCCAAGCTTCCTAGCAATATTTGCTAAAAAGGCTGTCTTCATCTAATGCAGTGGTTCTCAACCTTTCTAATGCTGTGAGCCCGCAATACAGTTTCTCATGTTGTGGTGGCCCTAAACCAAAAAATAATTTTGGTGGCTACTTCAAAACTGTAATTCCAAATAAATAACATTTTCTGATGGCTTTAGGCAACCCATGTATTTTGGTCATTTGACCCCAGCTGGGGTCGCGACCCATATGTTGAGAAGTGCTGATCTAATGTATGTTTCTGGCATTTTTGCCAAAGATCAGATAGCTGAATATTTCTGGGGCTATTTCTGAACCTTTCATTCTATTCCATTGATCCATGTTTTTGTTTTTGTGCCAATATCATGCTGTTTTATTTATTATCACTGTAGTCTTATAGCATAACTTAAAGTTGTGTTTTGCAATGTCTCCTCTTTCAATCTTGTTGTCTAGGATTTGTTTGCTACTTTGGACCACTTCTGATTATGTACAAACTATAGAATTGTTTTCTCTGTTTCTGTTCAAAATTGTGTAGGTATTTTTAATTGGGATTGTATTAAGTCCATATGTAAGCTTTGAAAGTGTGGTCGTTTGGACAATATTGGCTCTGCCTATCCAGGAACAGAGACTTTTCTGCCATTTTCTCATTTCTTCTTCAATATTTTTCTTGAGAACACTGTAGTTTACACTGTACAGATCATTTAGTTCCTTGGTGACATTAACTACTAAGTAATTAATGTTCCTTGATGCTATTATAAATGATATTGTTCTCCTAAGTTCCTTCTCAATTTATTATTGGTGTATGGAAATGCTACTTATGTTTGTATATCACTTTATTTATTTATTATTTATTTATTTGATTGATTGATATAAGGTCTCATTGTGCAGCTAGGACTCATAGGGATCCTCCTGTACAAGGCTCCCCAGTACTGAATTACAGGTATGCACCACCATGCCCAGTTTCAGTGGCTGACGTGGTGTGCCAAGGGTTCTGGGGCCAGCATAGCATGCACTACTGGGGATTGAACTTGGGTCTTTGCACTCACCAAGCAGGCACTTAGACCACCAAGCTATCTCCTCAACCCTGTATGCTGATTTTTGTATCTTGGTATGCTGCTGCACTACATTATCCATTCTAGGAGTTTTTGGAAGGAGTTTTGGTTCTTCTACATAATTACCTAATTCAACAGTAATTGTGATGGTGCCAGGAGTTTCTGCATAAATTTATTGCAAGGTGAGCTGGGCCTCAAAGGTAGCATTTATAGTAATATCAGTATTTATCAATGATATCAAAATAATGACATCATTTCTTTCCCCACCAATACCTGTCCTGCTGGGGCTTGGAGAAACAATCTCTGTTTTCTACCTTGTTTCTTGCTGTCCCTCAGGGAAAATAAGTTGCTAAGCTATGTTAGGTTCCCTTTTGCTGATGGCCCCTACTCCCAGTAGCAGGGCAGTTTTCTGTGTTAAAATTGTTTTTCCCCTCCAACAATGTGGCCAGGTTCATGGAACTAAGTCTTGGATTTGTGCTCCATTTCTTATCTTCGGGGTTGATGCTGATCTCCCAACACCTGTGTCTGTTGGCTAGCAAGCAGGCCCAGAAGATTTAGCTGGCTTATTGTGGGAAGAAATCCCTTGTAAAAGAACTGTTTTCTCAATGGCCCTGTGTACTTTTTATTTGTTTGTTGTCTTGTGCAATGAAAGATTCTGTCCTTGAGATTTCTCCAGGTCACTTTTGTTTCTTTTTCCATGCAGTGCCTTTCTTATTTATTACCTCTATCTTCTATTCCACATCAGCAGCCTAAAGATGCTAAGATTCCAAGATAAGATACTCAATTTAGAGCTGGGAGTCTGGATTGGGATCTGAGGATAAGACATGAGTGCTAGACACATTACTAAAGAGTTCTGTCTTTGTTTATTTGGCATTGGTCAAATTGTTGATAAAATGTGCTTTACTTTCTCATTTGCTCAGTCTCTTATTTTTATGATTCCTTTGGAGACCCTGCAGGAAATACCTGCGAGGTTAGAGCAGAATTTAAGTTTTCCTGCGCCCCTATGCTTAGCAGATGGTATCTAACATGCCAAAATTACCCTGATTTTTAAAGCATTGCTTTCCTTTAAGAATATAGCCATATCAATGTTTTCTATATTTTAAGGGTATCCACAGTTCTTTCCCAAGCTTTTGAAAAATTGACATTCCAACGCAGATGAAATTTGGGTCATAGGATGGTATGATTCTCATCATAGACTCATCACTGGAAATTTCTTAGCGAAGGTACAAGACTCCAGAGCAAAGAAGTGATAGCTGCAAAAAGTGACATGAGGGTAATTCCTTCTGGACAATGACATTGCCAGGAGCACACCCATGTTGTCTGTTTTGGAGCTGTGAAACAATGACTCAGCTCTATGTGGCTGAATTCATGTAGAAGGGGGCATTTTCCCATATGGAGAAATAAGAAATGCCTGTAATTAATGAAGATGACTACTCAGCTGCTGCTGTATCCCATTCAGTGTTGTTCCTATTCTTCTGCAGAGGGATGAAGGTGGACTTATGGGCCTGGTACACAGAATGTCTGAGTGGAGTTGAGTTCTCGATGTTGGGCTGCTGAGTCAGGTTATTTGATTTGCCTGTGCCCTGCGCTGTCCAATCTTAGCAGCTCAAGAGGCAAAACAAAGAAGGTAAGAAAACAGCTCAACAGGGCTTCTGCAATCGCAGCTCTAATGGCCTCCATGCTGGAGAGTATCTTTGCTAGTTACATGCTGTTTGCTTGAAACAGAGATTTGGATTTTAGCGTCCCAGCTTTTGCCTATATTCTTCATCTCTTTTCCTTACCTGTTTGATAATATTAGTCATTTTAATGCTCTTGGAATTTATTGAAATTTACAAATTAAAAAGTGTATTTCATGAATGTAAGGCCTTCTCATTTAAAGTCTTAATAGTTTATTAAGGAAAAAAAATCCAAACAAAAAGAACAGGCTTTAATGGAAGGTGGACTATCAATGACCTTCATTTAATCCTCCCTTCTCCTCAGGGTCTCTGGATATAAACGGCTATTCTTGCTGACACAATAATAAAGAATAAACCTAATTCTACTTTCATCCTTATTTTATGGTGAAGAAACAGAGGTACAGAGCTAGTGAATAACGTAACCAGATTATGAACCCAGTTGATTTCAAAATCATTCACCATATTAATTCATTTATAATGCATGAAAGATTCATATGTATTCTGTGTTGGCCCTGGAACCAGAAGTGCACTGTGCCGGCCCTGAAATAGGGCACAGTGGTGCACACCTGTAATCCCAGCACTACGGAGGCTGAAAAAGGAGGATCACTATGAGTCTAAGCTGCATAGTGAGACCTGTATCAAATACATAAAAAAATAAAATTTTAAAAGCAAGGTTCACACATAGTCTCTTTGTTTTTGTATAGTTTTTGTTTAACTTTGTTAGTTATTGTTTTGTTTTGTTTTGCTTTTGCCTGGGACTTATGTATTTGGTTATTATATTCAAGAAACAGCTTTAGGTTTTATGAACTATGATCATTGCTTTGTTTGTGGTTCATTGATTTTATCCCTTAGTTTATATTTTTCCTTATTTTGTTTTTGTGGTATTTATGATCTTTTTAAAAATTGTGTACTTTAAACCCTTAGTATGTTTATCTCCGATTAATTCTTACTCTCTGATCAATGTGTTTTATATTGTTTCTTCTCTATATCTTTTAGTAAGCTATTTTGATGAGAAATTTCTATTTTGTCATTTAGTCAGTGATGTTTTCTTTTTAATCATATCGTAGTATCTGAAATAGCAGAGTGGTTCCTCTATAATGACACTTGGTATTATTTCATATTTCAATATCCTATCCTATTAGATTCTAAGTACTTTATTGAGTTTATTTTAAATTCCTATCTTCCTATTCAATCATTACACCTTATTTCTGATAGAAGTTGTACGATCATTTTTATCCTTTCTGCTGTTTGACCTTCTAGAGCATCTCATGAGTGCTGCATTTTTCACTTTCTGTCTACTAGCAGGTTCCATGTCTAAGAATATCTCACTGGAAGAAGGGTCAAAACAGGTCATCAGGCTTGTATTCTAAGAGACATGAAGATGGGAGACATGTTCTAGAGTAGAGAGCCTCTGGTGTTACAGTAGGGAGACTCACCTATTGTATCTTCTCTTCCTCGAAGAACCTGAGTATTTCTGTGTCACTCCTTGCTCTCGTATGACAGCAGCCAAGATGGAGTTCAGGGTAGAAGCAGGTGATGTGTTCTCATAGAGGTCAGAACCTTAGCCCAGGCAACTGACAATTTCACTTCTCACTATACTATACGCATTGCTCAGATGCTTTCTTAAATCATGAGTGGTGAGGTAAATGTACTTCTTCATAGACAATGTAGGAAAGGGAAAAGTATCCCAGGTAGATGGTTTCACTTGTTCCTTTGGTCTCTCATTCTCTGGGAACAGTGATTGTAGATTGCCTCTTCCTTGCAAAGACTTTTTCATAATTCAGTTTGTTTTTGTGATTGGATCAGTGACCAGTTGATCTCCCCTATTGGTCTCATTTACAGGACTGAATTCAGGTCAGAGTGTTAGCAGCCTTGCTATTTTACTTCATCTCTCATCCTAAAATGGATTTGTTCAATTTTAATGCAAGTATCCCATTTTAAAAACATAATCCTGGAATAGAATAAAATATCTGTTTACAGAAATGATAGCATAAAACTTTTCAAGTATGAGAAAAGAATGCAACTTACAGGTAAAACATATAGAACTCCAAATAATTAGGGTAACAGGAGAAACTCCCCATAACACATCATAGACAAAGTCACAGCATTTCAACACAAGGACAAGATCTTCAAAGCTCTGAGAAAAAGGCAGAAATTCACTTACAAAGATAAAATCAGTAGGATTACTGTAGACTTTTTTTAACATAAACATTAAAGGGCAAGAGAGCTTGAAATGAAGTATTTCAAAGAAAAAATACAAGAATCAATAACGGAAAAATAATGAAAGAACAGGAATAAGTCAAAACCTTTCAGTAAGCATGCTCGTTGATAGTACACTCAAATTCCTAGTGAAAAGACACCATTTGGCAGGCTGGACAAAAAATGAAACCATGATACTTGTATGCATACAGGAGACACATCTAATCTAAAAAAGAAATTCATAGACTAAATATGAAGAGATGTAAAACATTTCATGCATGAAGACTCTGAAAGTGAAGAGGAAAAAGCAGTATTATGTCCAGAAAAAAATGAACTTAGAGCTAAAAATAATCAGATAAGCCATGAAAAGTCACTATATATTAGTGAAGGGAAAAATTCAGCAGGAAATAAAAATAGTAAATATCAAAATACTGAATATTGGTCCACCTAATGTAATAAGTCAAACCCTCCAGGAAATAAAAATTTAAATAAACATCAACACAATTATGGTGGGAGAATCTCAGTATCTCACTTTCACAAATAGAGAGATCAATGGAGCAAACAAAAAATGAACAAAGAAATATAGGCTTATATCGCTCCTTAGAACAAATGGGCTTGATATATATCTATGAGAGTTATACCCTTCCACAACAGAACACATATTCTTCTCAGTGGTACATGGGTCTTTCTCTAAGGGAGAGCACATACAGTACTATCCCACAAAATTTCCTTAAATAAGTACAAAAGAATCAAAATTGTCTCACATATTTTATTAGAACACAGTACTCTGAAGCTGTAAAACATGACAAAATAAATCACAGAAATTTTATGCAGACCTGAAAGTTAAGAAACTTAGAAAAAAATCAGGGAAAAAAATAAACAATTCCTCAAATCAAACCATAATGCCAGTAAAATATATCAGAAACTATGGGACAGAATGAAAGCGCTGCCAAGGTGGGAGTGTATTTCTCTGAATGCTCTCATGAACAAAACATAGGGGGCAAAAATAAACACCCTAGTTATACACCTTAAGATCTTAGAAGAACAAGATCATTTAGTTTGTTGTGGGTCTTGGTCTGTTATAGATAGCCTTTATCAAATTAAGACAGAAACCTTCTATTAAAATTTTCTTTTCTTTTTTTTTTTGTCCTGTTGAGACAGGGTCTCACTATGTAGTTATGCAGTTCAGGCTGGCCTTGAACTCACTTTTGTGGCCCAGGCTGGTCTCAAACTTGCATTGATTCTCCTGCCTCAGCCTTCCAAGTGCTGGGATTACAGGCATGCGCCACCACGCCCAGCTCTCTATTCCAATTTTCTATAGTGTTTTTAACATGGGTGGGGTTTGACCTTTGTCAAATTCTTTTTTGCATCTATTGAGATGATCATGTGATTTTTGTTCTTGGCCCTGTTGAGGTGTTGTACTATATTTATGGATTTGGGAATGTTGAATCATCACTGCATCCCTGGAATGGAATCCTCTTTGGTGTATAATCATCGTGAAAAATTGCTGCATCCAGTTTGCCAGTATCTTATTGAGGAATTTTACATCTATGTTCATTAAGGAAATTGTCTGTAGTTCTACTTTAGAATCCTTTTGTGGTTTTGGTATCAGGGCAATGCTTGCTTCCAGCAATGAGTCTGGGAGTATATTGCATGCCTGTAAATTCAAGAATAAGACAAGGGTGTCTGATGTCATCACTTCTATTCAAGTTAGTTCTGGAAATATTAGCCAGAGTAACGTGGCAAGAGAAAGAAATAAAAGGACTAAGGATAAGAAGAGAAGTTTAAATTATCATTATTAATGGATAGCATGTTATTCCATATAGAAGACCCCAGAAATTCTGTAAAAACTCCTAGATTTAATAGACAAATTCAATACTGTAGCAGTATATAAACTCAAAACTCGAAAATCAACAACAATTTACCTCATTTTTAGCAATTTTAGACACAAACAAGAAGTTCACTGAGAGAGAAATTAAGGAAACAACATCTTTCACAATAGTATCAATACAAATGAAATACTTAGAAAGCAATATAATAAAGGACATAGAAGGTTCTTACATTGAAAACTCTGAAAAAGAAGACTGAAGAATATATTACAAAATGGAAAGATATTCCTTGCTCTTGAATGGGAACAACCAACATAGTGGAAATGCTCATATTCCCAAAACTGTTACGCAAATTTAACACAACCCTGATTATAATATCATTATCATACATCAAAGCACTAGAGAAAACAACCCTAAAATTTATTTGGAACCAGAAGGGACCTAGACTAGCAGAAGCAACTTGGGCAACAAAGGCAAGGCAGAAAGCATCACAATCCTTGACTTGAAATTATACTATAAAGCTATTATGATAAAATCAATATGGTAATGGAAAAAACAAAAACCTGAGGATCAGTGGAACAGATTAGAAGATAAGGATTCAACTTCAAACACACTCAGCCACCTTATAATTAACAAAGGGACCAAGCATGTTCACTGGAAGAAACATAGACTGTCTAATAAATGCTGCTGAAAAAAAATTAGCTTTTTATGTGCCAAAGTTTAAAACTACACCCTTATCTCTCACCACTCACTGAGTTAAAATTGAATGGACAAAAGATTTAAATATTAAAGCAGAAGCACTTAATCTGCCAGAAAAGAAATTATATAGAACTCCAGAAGACATAGGTGTAGGCAAAGTATTTATAGGCAAAACCCTGATCACACAGGAAAAACTATAAAAATCAACAACTAGGATCTCATATTTAAAGGCTCTTCTGTAACAAAAGAAACCATTATCACAGTGAAGAGACAACTAACAGAATGCCAACTATTCTTCAGATAAAAAACTAGTATGTATAATATAAAAAGAACTCAAAAAATACATCTCCCAAATTTAATGGTCCAATCAAAAAATAGGCATCTGAAATGAGTAGACATTTCTCACACGAAGAAGTAAAAACAGCAAAGAAATATATGAAAAAGTATTCTATATACTGGTTATTAAAAATACAAATTAAAACACCGAAATCTCATTTCACTCCAGAAAGAATGGATATAATTGAGAAACCAACCTATAACAAAAGCTAGCAAAGCTGCTGGGAAAAAAGGAACCCCTCTCCACTGTCAGTAGGAGAGTAAATCAGTGTGATAATTCTTCAAAGACATGAAAGCAGAGGTTCCATTTGACTCAGGTATTCCTCTACTTTGTATCTTCTCAAAAGTTTTAAAAGCATCATACCACATGGAAAAATGTTATATGTGCAGTCATGCTTATAGCAGCACAGTTTGTAACAGCTAAATCTAGAAAACTGCTCAACTGCCCATCAGCAAATGAATGAGTAAATATATAATGATGTACTACTCTGCTATGCCGAAGGATAAACTCTAGACATGTTTAGGTAAATAAATGCACTTTGAGATGATACTTAGAAATTATTTCGACACATATGTCTAAATATTACATTGTTTCTCTCATGTGAGAAATCAAAAACACAAATAAGGACCAAAATGAATGATAGATGTCACAAAGTAGGAAGAAGATACTTAATTGAGAATAGAAACATGGGGGAATGGAAGGAAGCAGAAAAAAAAGCTAGGTGTATTATGTGCATCTGCAAACCTCCATGATGCATGTAGTCATCACGTGATATACATATATACATATATATGTATATACATATACATATGAAATGAATAGTCAAAACCCAAACGTAGTACACAGAAGGAAATCATGAAGATCAGAAGAGAAATTAATGAAACTGAGATTGAAAATTTTAAAAATTAATGAAAAAGCTAAGAAGAAACAAACAAAATAAACACACCCTTAACTGAGGAAAAGATCCACATGAATGCAACTAGAAATAAAAAACTGAACTTACAATGGGCACAGTCAAAATCCAGAGCATTGTGGGTAACTACTATGAAAACCTGTACTACCAAGAAATCAGACATTCTAGAAGATTAGTTACCAAATAGAAGCAGGAAGACACATAGATGCAGAGACAGTCCACCAAAATTTAACAAAATAGTGACAGGAACTAAAATAAAAAAATAAAACAAAACAAACAAGCTACCAACTAAGAAAAGCCCAGGGTTCAGTGGTTTCATGACTGTATTGTAAAAGAACTTCTAGGAAGATGCAATGTCAGTGTTCCTTAAACTCTGTAATAAAATTGACAGGAAAAACATTATTCCAAGTTCATTTCTGAAAGCAAATGTTATCCAGATTCCAAAACCACACAATGACCTAACTAAAAAGAAGACTATAGTCCCATCTCTTCAATGAAGACACAAAGCCCCTCAACAGCTGCCAAGAAGAATGCAACAAATCTAAAGGATCATACTTTATGACCAATTAGGCTTCATTCCAGAGATGTAAGTTTGGCTTCCTATATGCAAATCAATAAATAGAAAATACTACACAGACGGAAGCAAGGAAAACAATCCCATGATCATTTCATTAGATACAGAAAGAATACTTGACAAAATCTAACATCTTTTCATCATCATCATCATCATTAACACCATCATCATAATAAAAAAACTCTAATCATCATAGTAAAAACACTCTAAAGGTACAGATCTGATAAAAGCTATTTATTATAAACCTACTGCCAACTGCATACTTATTGAGGAAAAATTGGAAGCTTTTCTCTAAAATCAGTGGTAAGACAAGGATATCCACTGTCATTATTTCTGATATAATCCCTTATATAGAAGAACAAAAAAAAAATCATTAAAAGCTTCTAGAATTAGTGAACAAATTTGATCATGTGATGAGACAGAAATCCCAGGCACATGAAGGATCCACTTTTATGACCTAATTAATCATCTCCCGATGCCCTAATAAACAATACTATTATCTTGGGAGTAGGATTTCAACACATGACTTAGGTGGATATATTGAACACACTCAGAGAAGAAAACTGACATACTGGAGACTACTGAGCTGATACGTAGTAGCACTGCCATTTGATACTAGGCTCTTGAATGCAGGACAAATGGTGAGAGGTGCTAGCCATGAGACTGGAAGCCATAGAAAGCCAGGAAAACTCTGAAAGTCCCATGTTCTTCCTCTTATGAGAGGATACTCCTATCCCTTTGACTGATGCTGGGTGGCCTGTCTAATGAGCTTACAGGAAAGGTCTGACTGGTGAAATGTTGGAGCAATCCTGAGTGTTAAACGTAACTTTATTGTTGAACAAAAAGTTAGTTTTATTATTTTATACAAAGAGATGCCAGCAAGGAAGCATTCTACAGACAGGCCAGGGGAAGCATGAGAGGTAAGCCCGTGAGGATCCAGAGCCAGGGCACTGATGCTGTTCCAGGAGTGAAACACAGCAGTGGGCAGAGGAGCAAGACCATGATGGCTTGCAAGACCATTTCTCCACTTTTCCTTCTGAAAACGTTGATGAGTATTTTTTTTAATCAGGAGAGTCTTTGTGGGAGTCATGCGAGTGAACAAATAAATTCTGAATCACTGCAACATGCAAAGTGAAGAGACTGTGCTGAAATGGTAGCCCTGGTGAGGAGAAATGAGATGCCGGATGCCAGCTGACCTGGCACTTTGGTCATGCTCCCAGCCATGTCTGCTTCTGGGGACAGCAGTACATACTGAGAAACCATTGATTCTTGTGGCTGAAATGTAAGAATTTTCGCCACCTAATCCTAAATTGTTTATTTGATATAGACACTTAAAACTTACATGCATATTTATAATTTGTGTATATTATTTGAAGTAATAATTAATCTCATTTTACTTTGAAGAGTTCATCTTGCAATTTAGGTATTTGTAAGTATATATATATATATATATATATATATATATATATATTTTTTTTTTTTTTAATGACAAGCAGATGAGTAGTTCTTCACCTATTCATGTTTATAGAATGTTTCAAACTCATGGTAGCTTTTATGAAAGCAACACCATGTAGAGACTTCCAACCTGTTCATGTGTTCTTTCTATAGCTAGAATGGCTTGGTGGTGGGCACTGCATTTCTTCCATACACTGCCTGTAGCAGGCGTTCCTTTCCAAAGCTGACCCCTCCCCATCATGTTCCTTTCTTAGCAAACTTGTCCTCCCTCCCCCATCCTCCAATGTTTCTGTTCCTGTTGAAATTTTACATTGTCAGAACCTGAGAGATCTTGGTCTGGCCACAGCAAGGTAAGACACATATGGAATGATTTAATTTACTTCTAGAGGAAATTCTGTTGCAGATCCAAAAGCTTAAACTCCAGGAAGTGTAGGAGTTCTAGGATGTGTCCACCATGGCTCTACAAGAGTCCATGGGAGGAGTTAGCTAATGATGGCCATGCAAACATACTCTCTCCTAGAATGAAATGGTTCAAACCTACTTACAGAATATATTTCACTCTTCAGGGTATCTTCCTCTTATCCTAAAGAAGACACCCACTTGAAAATATGGATTAAAGATACAACAAGCAAAGAGGAAATGTAAGTAAGGAATACATATTTGAAAAAAAAAACACCTCACTATTAAATTTCAATGAAATATAAATGAAAAATAAATATTTTGCATTCCAAATATTAGAATCATTCCATTTGTTGACAGGCAGGATATTTACACCATCTCAAGTATCTTACTTGAAATTATTAAAAAGGGAGAAGCTGTCTGCAAAGCATGAAGATATTGCAGACATGATTTTAAACAAGTGTTCAAAGCTAACATCACCAAAATGGTACAAAATTGTCATCATGATACAACTTGCTGAGAGCTTCACATCTTTTCCATGTTTTTCTTTTTTTGCCATAAATGCGTGATCTGACTTTAATTATGATGAAACTAAGAAAATCACAATTGGAGGGAAATTTTATAAGATATTCTGCCTATATTCTTCAAAAGGAGACTGAAGAATAGTTTCCTATCAAATGGAGTAGGCGAATGGATGGGATAAGTTAGTATGGTAGTATATGCCTGTAGTCGCAGTTACTCTGGAGGTGAGTGTGGAAGATCTATGAGTTCAAGATCTCCTTTGCACACACAAAAGTATAGGACAATTGGACCCAAAGGGTCATCAAGTGTTAAATTCCAGATCAGAGAAATAATGCTACATAGAACACAATTGTCTGTGTGCTGGAGATACAAAGGGTACAGTTTTAGGCCTGGAGCTCACTGTCATGTCTTATGTGAAGAGGTATCAGGAGGCCAAAGGGCCTGGAGTGGGAGGCTGAAGGGTAAGCACCAAGGGTGAAGTGTCTGCTGAAAGTGAGAAGACTGGACATCCTCTGAAGAAACAGAAGCAAGCCTGTCTTCTTAATTTCTTATTTATTTTATTCAGGTGGTAGGAACATTGGTTACTGTCCCACACACTCAGAGTAGGTTTTTGGTCTTTGGTGCATCACTTCAGACACACCCAGAGATACACCGATCTAACTTAGTTGGGTGTTTCTTACTCAAGGAGACACACTCAGTGAATTGTAATAGATCGTATGTTAGATATTAAGATTACACCACTGTTACATATACTTGGTTTGAAAATATTGAAATATAAATTAATGGTCATAGAAGGAAAGAAGTTGAAATATTTAGGAAATAAAGGATCACAATTCCTTAACTAATTCTCCAGTAATTGAGACACTAATAATTAATACTGTTGATATAGGTAAAAAGAACATGTATCAAAAACGAAAAACTCAAATACATGCAATGGAGAATAAAAAAGAGTGAAAGCACTGCAGATCCGGTGGAAATTCAAGTTAATTCCTACTTTGAAAATATTTACACACATTAGATGGAAAACACAAAAGAAATGGACAGATATATCAATATCTATCTATCTATCTATCTATCTATCTATCTATCTATCTATCTATCTATCACCAAAGCTGAACTAAGAAGATACAAATATTTTAAATAATTTAGTATCAGTTAATAAATTGAAAATATAATTAACAACTTACCAACAAAGAAAATCTCAGGATCTGATGGATTCACTGCTGAGTTCTACAAGAAATTTGTGGAAGCTTTAATATCTATACTACTCAAATACTTTAATGAAATTGAAAGGAAAAAATAATTTCTATGGGCTGAGGAGATAGCACAACCATCTTAGTGCCTGCCTTCTAAGTTCAAGGACCCGGGTTTTACTCCCGATCCTGCATGTTGCACCAGCTCCAGAACTCCAGGAGCTCCATGACTGCCACCGAAACCAGGCTTAGTGATGCATACCTGTAATTACAGTGATGGGAGGAACTGAGACAGGAAGATCACTACAAGTTTGAGCTGCATAGTGAGACCCTGAGCCAAATAAATAAATAAGTAAATAAATAAATAATTTTTTTTAAATTAAAAAATATTTTCTAGTTTGTTCCTGAAGGCAAGTATAGCCCTGATTAGAAAAGAAAGAAAGAAAGAGATCCAACCAAAAAAGAAGACTATAGGCCAGTCTCCCTAATGAACATAGATGCAAAAATTCTCAGTAAGAAACCAGCAAATAGAAGGCAGCAAATCAAGAAGATTCTACACCATGACCAAGTGGGATTCATCCCAGGAGTACAGAGATGGCTAAATAAATGTAATATACATATCCAGAGAGACAAAGGTAAAAATCACATGATCACCTGAACAGATGCAAGAACAGTTTTTGCTAAAGTCCAACGCTCATTCACAGTAAAAACCTTACAGAGAATTGGAATAGAGGGTCTTTACCACAATCTGTAAAAACCATTTATAACTAACCCACAAACATCATAATAAATGGACAAAAACACAAAGCTTTCAATTTAAAATCAGTTATAAGACAAGGATGCCCATTCTCACCACTTACATTCAGTATAGTTCTGGAAACATTACCTGGAGCAACTAGACAAGAAAGAGAAATAAAATGAATAAAGATAGAAAAGGAAGAATTGAAATTATCATTATTCACAGATGATATGATTCTCTATGTGGAAGGCCCCAAAAAACTCGAATAGACTTGCAGATCTAATAATCAAATTTAGTAGCACAGCAGCATATGAAGTCAGCACTCTAAAATCAATAGCATTCCTACACATAAACAACAAACTCACTGAGAAAGAAATTAGGGAAACCATACACTTCACAATAGCATCCAAAAAAGAAATATTTAGGAATCACTCTAATAAAGGAGGTAAAAGATCTATACAGTAAAATTGCAATATTCTATAAAAAGAGGTAATAGAAGATTCCAGAAAATGGAAGTGTATTCCTTGCTCCTGGATAGGAAGAACCAGCATTGTGAAAATGGCCATATTCTCAAAGTTGTTACACAGGTTCAGTGCGGTCACAACTAAAACGCCATTAGTGTACTTCACAGGTCTAGAAAAAAGCATTCCTAAAATTCATCTGGAACCAGAAAAAAAGGGCCAAGAGCATAGCTCAGTGGCATAAGCCAAGCACAAGCTTCTGAGTTTGAACCCTAGTACCAAACAAACAAACAAACCCCCAAAAGACCTAGAATATCAAAGGCAATCCTGGTCAATGAACAGAAGGAGAAGACATCATAATCCTTTACTTGAAATTATATTACAAACCCACTATGACAAAATTAGCATGCAACTGGCAAAACACAGATTCTGAAGATCAGATTAGAAAATGAAGACAAAACTGCAAACATCCTCAGTCACTTTATCTTTGACAAAGGTGTTCAACACATTTACTGGAAGACATGTAGATAGCAACTGGTTCTCTACATGTGAAATACTAAAATTAGGTCCATGTCTATCACTATTCATTAAACCATAGCCCAAATGGATCACAGATCTAAATACTAAAACAGAAACAGTAAATCTCCTATAAAAGAATGTACATAGAAACGTTGAGGAGATAGGTGTAGACAAAGAGTTCATGAACAAAACCCAAACTGCACAGGATAGTACTTCAAAGAATCAACACTGGGATCTCATCTTGTTAAAAAGCTTTTGTACATCAGAAGAAATCACCAACAAAAGGAATACACAACTCAGTTAAGTTTTGGGATTGTGGATGATAAAGTCTCTCAAACCATCTTCAGGATTAAAGGTAGAGAGTGAGACTTCTTAGCACATTATGAAAAAGAAAACAAACTGCACACAGGCTAGCAGGCGACAGACATACAGGAGGAAGGACGGCTTGGAAGGCTTATAGCAGGTTCTTCTCAAGGTTAGTGGGAAAACAGTGGCCCTTGTGTAGCTCTGCACACGTTCATTCTATACTGACAAGAGCCAGTATGCAGGGGTTGCTCAAGCACAAGCAGCAGGATTCGCAGACATCTTCAGGATGCCAAAGACCATAGCTATAGGAGAACATTTCCTGAGCAGATATAGATGAAGGTTTCCCCTGCATTAGCCTTTGCTAGAACTGCAATGGCAAGTATTGGGAGCTTATAATGACAGAGAAAGTCTTCAAACCTGTGGCAAAGGCCATGTTGTACACCTAAAACTTCAGAAGTAATTGTAAGTCTGAGAGATCTTCCAAAAGACCAGAAAATAGGAATTAGAACCACCTGAGCTGTAAAAAGGCAAAAAAGCTAGAGAAATTTAGTAAAATTTCTAAATTACACTCTAAAGTGCTCTGTAGATCTAAGAACTGAGATTTGCATTTCCTGTGAAGCAGCATATTCCTAAGTGTGTCCTCATTGAGGTCATCTAGCCTGTGCGTGAATCAGTCTTGCTTTCTGAACCTTGGTTTTCTCTTAGAGAGAAGTTAGGGTTAACTTCGGTGACAAGAACACAGACCTCACATGATTTAGAGGACATACACCATTTTGTACCCTTCTTTTCCCGGCCACTCTGGATGCTGACAACATGTGAGAGGCGGCAGGGATGCTGTAGCCTTTGGAAAGCCTCGGAAGAGGGGGAAGGAGCTGACTCCAAGAGCAGAAGGTTGAGTGACTGTCAGGCGGTGAGCCAAGGATAAGGGGAGTGATGCTGCCAATTCTCCACTCCCCCAACAAGCGCTCCAACTTCCCAGCTGCTGCCAAGACACATTTTAGTTTTCTGACATGAAATATGTATATAATTCTAGCCTAGTTTTTTAAAACACAAGAGGGTTGATTCTGTTTATGCCTCCCTTTTCTCCCACCCAGTACAAACATTGGCCTCCAGCCTGGTGGTGACGAAAGGATCTAACACACAGAAGAAGCCAGGAAGTAGATGGCTAAGCAAATATCCTCCAAACACAGACTTTTTTTTTTTTAACCAGGTAGGCACTATGGTGGGGAACCCAGACTAGGGGGTAGCCTGGTGGGAAAGTAGCAGTAGCCACATTTTGCCAGCCTTTCTACTTAGAATTTGACGAGTCGGCCTTGTCTCTACATCTGGATCTCTGGCATCACCAGCTAGACACAAATCTTGGTGGTTGGGACAGGGAAACAGTAGACTACTGAAATAGAATTATTTAGAAGATTTCACATGTGACCTAAATGCCCGCAGCATGGTATCTTTGCATGCAGATATGGCTCACATAAGAAAGGGAGCTTAATACAGAGTGAAGACATTGGGTCATGAAAAAATACGTGAGATTACTAGAACAACACCGCTGAACGCTGGTGGTGCACCAAGGCAAACATGCCGATAGAGGAAGCAACCCTTCTATGCACATTGTAGCTTTCACCTCATGTCTTTCATCTCCTGTGGTCTTTCATCAGCTATGGAAGGAATAATCAGAAACATCATTTCCACCGCAGTAGGCATCTTGGATCAGTCTTCATAAGTTTTTGAAAAACCACTAAATATCATGCTATTTCAATACTCCTATTGACAAGGAACTTCTAACTTCTAATGTGCCAAGCCCAATGATTAATCTTAATTTATGCATTTTTGTGTACATTTTAAATGAGTAAATAATAATCAGGGAAAGAAGGGCTTAGTTTTTTGTAGCTTGATTATGAGAAATACAGAAAAGGAACTATGAATTCAACTTAATTTCTGCTATTATTTACTAGTTTATTTATATTTTTAGGGAAGGGTCTACAGGGTGTTCAGGGTCTCACTGATAGATCAGACTTGTAGTGATCCATCTGTTTACAGCTTCCCAAGAGCTGGGATTGCAGACACAGCACCACCATGCCCAGTCTCTGTTACCATCTCAGCATGCCCCAGGGCCTGGGGATAAACTCAGCCCCAATGCCTGCTTGCAGGCACTTTAACCTTCTGAGCTACTTGGCTGGCCCTAATTTCTGCTACTTTTATTCCAGTCTCAGTCAAAGAGCTATAGAAATACAAAGCAAAACATCACCTTTCTTGTGCATACCTGCTACCGGGCCTGGCTCCTTTTTTCTCAGGTATCCAAGGCAAGGGAGACTACATTACTTTGATCAATAGCTTCAGTATAGGAAATGGCATATGCTTTTCTAGTGGCCTAGGTTAGACCTTATCTAGAAAGTTAATTGACATTTCTGCTGCTACAGGGGATGAAATGGATTCTTTCTTTTGGGATTGGTACAAGCTAAGTTTAATTCCCCACTCTTAAAAGCATTAATCTCTCCTGTCTGGTTATTTCTTCTCCAACTAGAGAATGCTAAACATGTGAAAGCAATACATATTGTGAAAGGGAAAGAAACTGCTCAACAGGAAAGAACAACTGGGTTGGCAGAAAGGAGGAGGGCCGGCCACATAGCTCAGAAGTTTAAAATGCCTGCTTAGGCAGATCCAGTGGCTGGGGTTTGATCCCTGCCATGCAGTGCTGGCTCTGCCCGCGGGGCAGGCTGAGAGGGCGATTGAGATGGCATGGTGGTGTGCACCTGTAATCCCAGCACTTGAGAGGCTGAACACAGACAGATCACTATGAGTCTAATCTCCACAGGGAGACCCTGTAGACCAGTGGTTCTCAACCTGTGGGTCATGACCCTGGTGGGAGTCGGACGACCAAAACACAGGAGTCACCTAAAGCTATCGGAAAATATGTATTTAAACCCATGCTATGCCATGGTGAAATGTTATTTATTGGAATTAGTAATAAATATTTCTTAACATATAAATAAATATTGTTTTTGTGACTAATCACTATGTTTGAATTATGTTTGATTTGTAGCAATGAGAATACATAATGCACGTCAGGTATTTACATTCCGAATCATAACTGTAGCAAAACTACAGTTTTGAAGTACCACCAAAATTAGTTTTTGGTTTGGGTCACCGCAACATGAGGAACTGTATTGCGGGGTCATGGCATTAGAAAGGTTGAGAACCACTGCCCTGTCCTAAAATTAAAAAATAAGAATGACGAAAGAATGGGAAATATGCAAATATATATTGTAGCTAAGATAATTTTGCTACTACATTGAAGAAAACAATATGCAATATAACAATCATTGTTAATTTCCTATCATCTTGTTTTGATTATACATATACATATATATATATATATATATATATATATATATATTCTCTTTAAAATGACAGAAAAGAAAACTAATGATTTTTGAAATATTTGAAATATCAATCTCTCTCTTCCTCTTATACCTTTTTTTTTTTTTTTTTAATCTCTCAATCTACAACTCTCTATTGATGTCCCCGCCTGTCTTGGAATGAAAGCTTCCAATATCTATCACAGGACGATACTTTTATGCCCTAGGTAAGTCCAGAATCTGAAGACTCTTTCCCATATGCCACAGTTAAGCATTACAAGAATTGACGCTGAACATGGTGCTTACATGGGGATACACCCTTAGCTTAATAAATTAAAATATTTCTTTTTTTTTTTCTGAGGAAAACTGTCTGGCAGGAGGCTGAGTATTCTGAGTCATCATCCACTGTCACTGTGCCTTGAGTGAGCGTCAGGACACATGGCTTTTCCAGTTAGCTCCTTCGTTGCCACCGCCTACTCCTCCACGTTCAGCTCCTCTTCTCTCTGTTTAGACATTGTAGACCGTTGACATACTGTCTACCTGCCAAGCTCTATGAAGCTCATTTCCGGACTCCTGTGCAAGCTGGACAGTTACCAAGCAGAGTCACCCTAAATTGAGATGGTGGCCCATAGCGCAGGGTGCTTCTCAGCTAGGATGGGGAAGTATGTTTTCATTTGGTTTGCCAATATAGAGGATTTCAGGGCAAGTATAGGCAAATGTGGCAGATGCTTTGTTGGAGTGGATGCTTTAATACTCTCCTGCATACATCAGGTGCTCCTTTTTGAGATTTTTTTCCCTACGTGATAACATGTGTATCAATTAACTCTAACTCTTCATAGCTACACAAGCCATTGTCATGAGCTGCAACAAGAACAGCCTTCTCTAGATAGCTCTGCGCACTGCCCAGCAGCAGATGTGTGGCATGTACTCTGACAGGCAGTGTGAGTAAATGCTAAAATAGAAAGTATAAACAGTCTACAACTTCCACCTTTCCAGTACCAGGATCTGAGGCTCCAGAAAATGGAAGTTCTTATAAATATTATTTATCCAGTTAGGAGTTGCTGTATAGATTCCATATCTTGTTATGCTCCACATTTTATATGTAACAACATTTGATGGGGAATAAATGTTTATTTACTATATAAATTGATTTTAAAAAATCTATTTAATAGAATCATAACTGAAGCCCTAGTCAACACATAATTCTTCAAATTAAAATGAAACTGCCAGGGCCAGCCAAATAGCTCAGCACATTAAAGAGCCTGCAAGCAGGTGCAGGGTCTAGGGGTTTGATCCCCAGGCCTTTATCCTAGCCCCATTCCTGGGTCACACTGAGATGACAATTGAGACAGGATGTGGTGGCATGTGCCTGTAATACCAGCTCTTGGGAGTCTGTAAACAGGTGGATCACTACAACTCCACTCTAGTAGTGAGATCCTAAACACACTGTAGACCTTTCTCAAAAAAAAAAAAAAAAAGAAAGAAAGAAAACTAAGGAAAGAAAAAGAAACTGTCAGTTGAAATAAAATACAATTTTACTCCAAAATTCTTTGAATGAAAATAATATTCTTCATAATGAAGAGCAGAGTATATTATAGAATATAGATATATAGGCTTTAACAAAAAACCTAAGACTTACAATGACACTTTAAAGAATATTCAATCTTGTGCAAAACCTACTTCTCAACTGCTGGTTATGTATAGCACTAACATTATCCAGATCTGTAAGAAAAGGATGGTAGCTCCTCTAGTAGAAAGAATACTGTACTGAGAAATGCAAAGTGAGAATCCCCAGACTTAACTATCTGTGACTCTCTGTTTGATCCAGACATGTTATTTTCTTCTCTAGCTCCTCATTCCCATTTGCAAAGAGATTAGATTCGCTGGTCCTTAAGAGATTTTATCATTTTAGTATTCATTTTCCCAGAGATAGGTAGGATGTCAAGACAAATGTTTTCAATAGTAGCGTGGGATTTTCTGTGAATCCTATTATAAGTTGCCCGAGTTCTAGACTTCCTGCCTTTGTTTCCTTGCTTGAGATCATTTTGTCGCACTCCTCACAGTCCACGTTTGACTCTCTTCTCACACTCTGTGAGACTGATCCACAGTGAAATGTCCCAGCTCCACCCTGCATTACCATAACTCATATTTCCCAAGTCTTGGAACTTCTCAGCTTTGAGTAACTTCTTGACTTTGAGCTGTGTATTTGTTTACTTGATGTTTTCCGTCATCCGGGAATTCTTGCTCGGGACTCTTTGTTCTATGTTCTTCTTCCTGTCCTCTGTGATCTTGGCTTTCACTGATTATTCTTTTGCACGATTTCTTTCCTTTCATAGTTCCTTTTTCTCACTCGTTTTGTGTTGTTTATGTCAGAATACTTAAACTCAGGGCTGGAACTCCTGGAACATTTCTAACAAAACTCTGCTCACTTTTTCCTCTGTTCTTTCTCTTCTTGTTGGATCACCTGGGTCTTTCCTGTAATTCCACTCCAGCAACAATTGCAGAGCATTCACCAGTGCTTTTTCCTCTTTGTTTACTGGAAACTTTCTTCTTATTCAAAGTCTCTTACCTTCAGGTTGTATCATCTTCCATGTGACATCTCTTCAGATTCTGGCATTTCTCCATAAATGGGAGCATCCTATGTCCCAGTATGGTAGGAGAGTTTCTAAAAAATACTTCTTTCTTGAAATATCAAGAATTAATGTACCAACTTCATGGATATTTTGATACAGCACTCTGTGCTTTCACGTTATGTCATGTAGTACTTGTGTGAGGCTTCCACAGAGAAAGACAATGGACACACACATACACACACACACACACACACACACACACACACACATACACACACACACACAGGGGGAGTGAGAGAGAAAGCAGAAGGAGAAATAGGTTCAGATGTTAAGGAATCAATCAACTCATGTGATCATGGAGGCTAAGGAGTTCCAGGTCTTGCTTTCTATAAGTTAAAGACCGAGGAAAGCAGTACTGTGTTAGTCAGGAGAAGAATGACATCCCTGTCCCATAGTCAGACAGAGAAAATGAATTCTCCCTTTGTTCACTCCTGTTTTTTTTTTTTTTTTTTTTTTCAGAACTGGGGATCAAACTCAGGACCTTGCACTTGCCAGCAGACACTTGTGCCCCTGAGCTATCTACCAGCTCCTGTTCACCCCTACTCTAATGGGACTCTGAGATGAGGCCCTCTATCTTGAATAGCTCATAGTTTCTGCTTTATTCACTCTACCAATTCAAGTGCTAATGCCATCTGGAGTCAAATTGAAACATAGAACTCACCATCATGGTACGTTTTCTCTTTTGGACAGGGAGAATATCCACATGGGCCAGAAGTAATCCAGGAGACCTGAAAAGCAGAGCTTTCTCCAGCTCTCCAGCAGGAGACAGAAGCCAGAGAAACTTAAGGTGTAAAAGCAGGACATGTCATAGGCACTGAGAAAACAGAAGGATGAGTAGACATTAGGATGGGAACCATCTGAGGGCTGCCTTTGAGGGCCACTAGTGTCCTCTCACCAACAGCCAGCCACGAAATGGGGGCTCATCACAGCAACCAACAACCTAGAGGAACTCAATTTGGCCAAGAACCTGAATGATCTTAGAAGCACTTTTTCCTCTGGAGCTATTGGATGATAACCCTGCCTGACCAAATGGTGACTTCATCCTGAGAGACTCAAAAAAAAAGAGTCCAATACTATGTACATAGACATCAGTCCACAGAAGCTGTAAGATAATACAGTTGTTATTTTAAGGTGATACCTTCATGATAATCTCTTATGTGACAGCAGGCAATATGAACATCTTGTGTGCATATGGTGTGTCAGTCCTGCCTCTGCACTTAGTATCTAAGGGAGTCAGATTTTGGGGCTACAGAGTTAAAGGTCTGATAAATGTTTCCCATGCACTGAGTAAGGGATTCTACCCAGCAACCTTTTGAGTCATTCTGATGTAGAAAGAAGCTGTGCTTGATTTACGACAACTGGGAAGAGTCTGACATATCAGGTTCCCTTATTTTGTCTCAAGTGCAGTAGCTAATGTTTTGAATGCACTCAGTGACACAGAGATCAGGGAGAGAGAGTGTGGGTGCTGGCCATGTCAGACCACTCTGGGGCCTCTGTGTAGCTTCAAAAGCAAATTAAAAAAGAGTAAGCCTATTTCCAGAGGAGGCTGTAGCAAGGACAAATAAGCTACCCATGTTGACAGACAAATTCTAAAAATTGGTTCAAAGTGCTTACAACTAGACATGGTTTTTGGAAGTGATGGAAATTCAGTTGGTGAGAAAAATCACTACATGTATAAGTAGGCTTTTGGCATACTGTATCTTTGTGTGTGTGTGTGTGTGTGTGTGTGTGTGTGTGTGTGTGTGTGTGTTTGCTTTTGAGTGTGGTGATGAATTTTCATTTTTTGTTCACTTATTGGGTATTTTTTAAGGTTAGGAATTGTTATTAATGTATTAGTTGTATCAAATCACATATTTGCTGAGATATTTCCACATGCACATGCATCCTGCGTGGACCATGCCCACTGCCCCGTATTCCACCACTTCCTTCCCCACACCTCTGCCAAGGCCTCGGAACATCTCTTCTACTCTTTGCTTTATTTTTTACTTTTTTTTTCCACATCTGATAGAAAACATACAGTGCTCATCTTTCTGTTTATGGTATGACTTTTTTTGTTGTTGTCTATTTGTTTTCTGCCTGGATACCAAGTAAAGAATAAACTATAAAGCTTAAAGTTTAAAAAATTGCATTTTAATTCTGACATCTTAGAATTGCAAAAATTGAACACAATTGGAGGAAAAAAGAGGAGAGGGAGAAGAAATTGAATGTAGATGCTTTCATTTCAACACTGCCTTGAAACTTGGCAATTATTAAGAGTCAGGGATTCGACACAGAGATTCAAATAACTGTTTCATGAACAAAATCAGAATTGTTCCACTTAAGAAACATCATCAGTGCAGATAAAGGTCTGTAGCTGTCAGAGGTCAATGTTCCTAGTGGCAGTTTTATTGAATTACTTTTTTTCCATAGCCCTATGTCAGAGCTACATAATCCTTGAAAAATTTGTCTTATAAGATGGAAATTTTTAGAAATGATGATTACTTTTGGAAGTTTTTTTGGGGGGGTGCTGAATATGAAACCCAGGGCTTTGCCCACTCTTGTAAAATACTCTGCACCCTTCTTGAAGCTTGCATTTATTTATTTATTTATTTATTTATTTATTTATTATTGGAGAAATAATAATGAAAAGGTTTCAAACAGGTTAATAGAACAGTTACAATAATTAATACTTTGCATATTATTGTTTTTGTAGTAATTTGGAGCACAAGATGCAGACATAATATCTTATCTAAACACTATTAGTACAAACCTTTCTTCTCATTGAACTAAGAGAAAATAGCTATATATCTATCCTAACTATTTTGTATATACAGATATACAATATATATGATATATGATACATGATATATGTATGCATACACACACACACACACACACACACACACACACACATACACACATATATTTACTACAAAATGTTCCATCACTTACAACTCCCTCTTTTGTTTGGTTTTGTTAGAGATGGGTGTTCCATTGCCATTCAAATATTGTAGGTGCTTGAATTCAGCAAAATGACCAAGTATAATCCAATAGCCCATGATACTACTGGGTTATCCACAGACCTGGCAATGTCAGAAGACATTTATTTATTTTTAATATTTTATCTTTCTCAAAACACAGTGCTTTTTTGATTTTTAAATGCATTTGATTGCCACAGGGTCTTGCTACACAGCTCAAACTCATGGTGATCCTCCTGTTTTCAGTCTCCCCAGAGCTAGGATTACAGATTTATGCCTGTATGCCCAGACTCTGTGGCCAGCTCATCACACTCTGGGGTAAGAGCTGGCATGATATATGGTCCCTGCACTTGCCTAAGCTTGCCTAAATAGACACTTAGTCTGCTGAGCTATCTCGTTGGCCCTTGAAATTTATTTTTTATAAAAATGAAAACAAAATAATAATATGCCAACCTAAGCATGCTTGTAGCCATGCTTGTATAGAGTATAGAGTAGTGGCAAGTACAGAGTAGTGGAAGTCAGTTCTGAGCAAAGGGCTTACAGACCTCAGGCAGAGGTGTCAGTAATTTGTTCAGGAAATTGTCAAAGTCCTTGCTCCTAGGCAATGGCGAGGTATAACTGCCCTTTGATGATCCTAAATGAAGTCTTTGGCTGGGCTTTCAGGTACAGACACTAGCAGCCTCTGTGTCACTGCAGCAGGAGCAGAGCATTAATGGAACATGCAGAAACCGGCCACTTGCTGCAGTTTGGTCATCATTTGTCCACACTGGAACTTGTATGGAGACTCAGTTCCTCAACCCAGCAGGAATTCTGAAGACAAAATTGAAATTCTGAGTGAACCCAAGAATCCCCCCAGCTAAACAATGCTGACAGGCACAACTGCAGTCAGACAAGCAGCTGTGAAAGTTGTATCACTTTCATATATCTTTTAGTTTGCTGTGTATGTATACATGCTAATTTATTTAACTGACATGAGGAGGTATTATCATTATGGTCATCTCTATGTGGAAATAAGGAAACTGAATGTCACGTTGTATAATTTATCCCAACTCATACCAGCTAGTAACTATGAAAGCTCAACTTAAAAATCTCTTTCCCTTACCTGAAATGATGAAAGATCTATTATAATGACAAGTCAAAATTTCAATAATTCTTACCTATCTTAAGTTATGTCATTCATATGGATATAACAAGACAGCACAGTTCTACTCTAGGTTAGGCTCCCTTCCCAATTCCCTGTGTCTAACATTGCAGCATGCCTAAGGCTTACTTTGGGCAAAATATTATTCTTATATACATTTCAGTGGTTAAAGAGCCATGAAGTAACATTCAGTAATAGACCATTAAATATGTATCTGCTTATTGTGTTAAAGGAAAGTTCTTTTAAACATTTTTAGTGTTAAGAAAGATAAGAGAAATGGGAGAAGACTTGATAGATGGTGGGAGAGTTAGGGGGAAAAGGAGGCTGGGACTGTGGTTCCAGGAATATGGAGAAACTTGGAGGGATGCCCAGAATTTGGAATGAGAACTAGGGAGTAAGACATGGAGAAAATAAGAGAGGCGATAAAGACAGATTCAAAGTGTAAGGAGGCCTTGAATGTCAGGACAGGAAGTCTGAAATTGATGGTGGAAGCACAGCGGACAGAGAGACCGACAGGGACATGGGGAGGAATGCTATTGTGCAGCTCTGGAGACCTGTCACGGCTTTGGGGAATGAAAGACTGCTAGAGAAAGAAGAATTTCCAAGTCTCCTGTGCCTCACAGATATATAAATAAAACACAATAAGGACTATAATGAGGAAATAAATGTCATAAAATGTTTGATAGCAGATGGGACATACAAACATGAAGAGATGCCAGTAGCCTCCAGCCAAGAGCAATAAGGGAAAGAAGTTGGTCTAGACAACCTGAAAGCTTTGCTTCAGCCTGCATATTCTATAATTACCACACTTTAGTTCAGTTTATTGAATTCCACTAGTATTTACCGCTACTTTCTGCATAGAAAACACTATACTGGATGCCATGCTGGTAAGTACAACGTGGGAAGGGGATCTGAGCCTGAATAAAACCCAGTGTCCTATCCTGAAGAAGTCTTGTGTATATTGGAGAGAGGATCCTGCTAGTTATAGTGCACTCCAGAACAAAAACAAATCCCTAGAGGATTACAGAGGTAATAGTAGCCTGAGAGGAAAAGCTAAGTTGCTTATAGGAAAGCTCTTCTTTTTTGGGAAAGGGAAAGATGAAGATTTTACTACATAGAAGAAAATCTATGTGTAAAGGTGTAAGAAATACATTCTAATATTTTCATTGCTAGGCAGAATTCCAGTATGATCTCCTATAAATTGTATCTTTGTATAAATCCTTACCATAGGCTACAGGGGAGAAGTATGGCTAGTTTTCATCGATTGTGTCATAGTTGTTCTTACCATAATTAGGTTATGTTAGAGAGCAAAGGTGAAAAATTAATGTCTTCCAGCATTACTTTAAGATTGTACATTATTCAACTACAGAGAGATATTCTGACTGGCTTTGAAGCAGTAAACTTTCATTTCTAAGAACTATACCTGACAACAAAGTAAGAGGGTTCCTCTGAGTGGAAAGTATCCCCTATCTAAGGACAACAGGTAGGCAGACCTCAGCTTTCCAAATGCAAGGCTCTACATCCCACAAACAAGCAGAAGAGCTTAGAAACAGACCTTGAATTCTAGCTTGGAGGACGTATAGATTGTAGTCGTGTGAGACCCTGAGAAGAACATACTAACCTGGACTCCAGATGAAAAGAAATTTTGATATAAAAAAGGACTTTTTTTCCATTCAGCCACTTCTCTTTTGTGCTAGAGGAGGGAGCCTTACAAGACAACTGCTATGCTATTCATTTCTCTTTTTTTCTTTTCTTTTTTTTTTTTTCTTTTTTGTATGGAGATCAAACTCAGTCCCTTGCACTTTCCAGACAGGCACTTCAGCTGTTGTTGAGCTATCTTCCTGGCCCTAAGGAATAATTTTTTTTAAGTTACAAGTTTGTAGGGATTTATTCTATAATAGAAGAAAACTAACAGCCCAGGCCATCAGATTGGGTGGAGCTCTGAGTATTGGGATGAGATGAGGTAGTCTGTCTAAACTAGAATTTAGGTCATGCATGTACTGTGGTACAAATTAGAACTTAGTGATATTTACATGGGCAGGACAATGATGGGTTGTACCATGCAAGTTGCCATGTTGTGAGGACCTGGGATGTGGTTTGGAAAGGGAGAATACAGAAACAGGGAGGAGTTGGCTCTGTAACATCTGCCATTTTCCCAACATGGTGCTTGCCTGTTTAGGGTGACTATTCTGATTTCCTATAGGACAAGTTGTTGAAGGCTGGCAATTTGCATGAGGAACAAAAAAGCCGCAGGCAGTGACGAGTGGACAGCACCGCCCCAGAATTCTAGAAGTCTGGAGAAATTCATAGAAGCTTTCAATTCATCTCTCCTGACACGCCGATTCCTGCCTACAAGATGTAGAAACGTGTATCCACTTAAACAAAAGCAATAAAACATTTCTTGTGACTATGGGAAGACTGGATTGTTAGGCCATGAGAATCGTGACAAGGAGTTCTTAGGGTGAGCCTTACTTGATTGAACTCTAATATCAGACATAAAGGTACCATTAAATTATGGATTTAAAAGGTGAGTAAATGATGGTCCAGAGTGACAAAGGGAATTTATACAACTCTTGAGGCTATCTTGTAACCAAGGCAGTTTGAACTTGTACCTCCTCCTACTAACTTGTACCCTTTCGGGCATGGGATGGTCAGATACAGAAGGATTTACTTAGAGGTGCTCATTGAGATATAAAGTTCTTGACTTTTTAAAACTTTGTATTCAAACATAATTACACATTTCCAAGGCTTCTAGATAAAGCACATCTCACTCATCATGGATTCATTCATCTCTGAAATCTGTCCTCAACTTCGTCCACTTCCTCATATTAGCTTAGTTCTTTAAGAAAGAACTGCTACTACCAGGTTCAGATTTCTTTCTGAGTTTGAACTTCTATTGTTGTGAAGTGCTACCTCCATATTTGTGAAGCCTGCTTGCTTTTCTTCGAGTAAATGGCCCGTAGTCACTCTTGCAATTTCAAGTCAATATTGGAAGTAATAATCTGCCAACTGTGAACCTTAATGGCTCACAGACCCAGCAGGGCTGGAGTGAGAAATACAGGGGGAAGTCTGATCTGCTGTCGCTCAGAATCATCCCATGAAGGTACTTAGCTGTAAAACAAATTCTGTTTCTTCCTTTCCATGAAGCTCTTTCCATAGTAGAACAGAGAGAAAAGAAGAAAAAGGAGAAAGTACAGTGCATTGAGTACTTGGAAAAGTGGAAAGCAAGAGTGCGTTGATGTTAGTGCTAACATTTGCCCCTGCCCTAGGACATTAAAAGTAATTTATCAAGCTGAGCATACATTCAGATGCATTTCCTGGGGCTGGAATTCAGTTGTCAATCCAGTCCTACAACTCCTACCTACTAAGGAGAGAATGACGTTCTGGAAAGTTGTGCAGAGGTCAGTGAAATCTCAAAATGAGCTGAGGTCCTTGAAGCCTTGCTTCCTCCAGTAGGGTCTGCCCAGACCTCTGCTGGTGGAAAACAATAACCAGCTTCCACTCAAAAGTACACCTGTCCCTGAGAAACACTGCTGGGAGAAAACCCCAAACCATAGTCAAAGACACTGCTGCTCCCCATCTCAATTACACAGCATAGATTTATGTGTGAGTTCTGGACAGAGGACTGGTCTGCTGATGGGGCCTGTGTGGCTGGTGGTCCTCACATCTTCCCTGGCCTTTAAATGTGAGGATGCAGGCTGTGTACCCATTGGAGGCAGATTTTTATTAGAGTGGCTATCCCAGGGATTATTAACAACTTGTAAAGGATGCAGTTACCACTTAGCCTGTTTTCAGTGCAGCGCATTTTGCCTATAATTGAAAACAAATGTACACTTAACTGTATGGTTGGACTCTTGTTATTTCCATTAATTAGAACAACATGGCCTGGATTTTATTTGCAATGAACCAGTTATGATGCACTAGCAGTAGCAAAGAACCTTCTTCATTTAAGGTTTGCTTTACAGTACCAGCTCACTCAAGGCCAGCCCCTGTGACTCTGTGACAATCTCCGCTGACCTCCTGAAATGAGAGAAGGCACAGATATGCTTCTTTATCTTTATTTTAAAAGCAAAAAGATTTTAAAAATGCTTATAAGACTCTTTTCATTGATGTAACAGGAAAGCCCCCAATGACTGTAGCCATCTGAACATTTTAATCTTGAAGAAAAAAATGCAGAAAAAAATCCATATCCAGCTTCTAGGGGTCACTTGGGATCTGAACTGAATGAATATTACATCTGTTTTTAACCATATACAATCACCAATGGTAATTTTGAAATTTTTTGCCTTATATTGGATATATTTCATCCTAAAGTATCAAGAAAATTTTATTTTATGGGAATTTGCTTTAATTATATAACTTGTCTTCTGAAAACAACCTTTGAAGCCTAAATTTGGAAATATGCCATTTGGATCTGGTTCCCTAGTTAGATTCAATATTAAAAAGGGAATGCACATCTCTATGTTAATTTTATCATCTCTAATGCCCAGATAACACAGTTACAGGAATATGTGAAACTGCAGGAAATAGTGGTGAGTAGGTTTTGAAATCTATACTAAATGTTCTAGAGGTCAGGATCAGTATATAAACAAAAGTATTCTTCTCACCACAGCTTTATGAATTTGGTCTGCAGCACCATAATTGAGGTGGTAGCTTTAACGCATATATCGTACTGGTTATAGTGAAGCATTTAGGACAGGCATGCAGAAACTAACCCAGTCTCAGCTAGGGAGGACTGATGTAGCATGAAAGGGAGGACCTAGAATGTTCAAGATGATGAGCTGCCATGGCATCTGCTCTTGTGTACCCTCCACGTGTCTGTTTCCATTTGCCCCTCCTCTGGCTTCTCCCCTGCCAAGGCCAGCTAAGCCTTCCTGTGGGCATTTTTCTGGATCATCTTACTTGTGGCCATTATCCTCACTGTCAAATTAAGACACATCTTTTAGCTTCCTAATACTTAGCTAAACAGGAACATGATCACACGTTACATCTTGCAGATCCATACAATGCGCCCATGGGAGATTTGAGCCGGAGGAACATTGCCTAAAAAAATGGATAAGGAAAGACGGGTCCGAAGAATTCTAAAATCAGTGACATGGCTTTATAACACTGATCTCATTGAGCTGGGGCAAACTAGCGTTCAATTTCAAGAAACCAGGCTTGAGATAGTAGAGGACAGTTCCGGAGTAAGTTGTGGTGACTTATCCTGAAAAGACAACTCCCCAGTATGCATAGCACACAGGATCCCATCAGATGGCATCCTTGACAGTGACCTCGTGTTGGCCCATGAGGCACTCACTACTCTGACATCCTGAATGAACATCCTCCACCTCTGAGCAACCTGAAATGCTCCTATTCTCTGCACCTGCAGTGCTCTTGTGTGTGTGAACTCTGTAGAGGCTGTGATCTCCGCTTGGGATACACATGGCTCTCTCTATCATAGAAGCTCAGAGTATTGTGATGGTGTAATCCCATGCTTGCTTCCTCTAAACTTGATGGGGCGCTTGATACTAGGGACTTGTCTTCCTTATTTTTTTTATTTTTAAAACTTAGTCAAGTTCTGGAAGAGTGCACATTTATTGAATATATATATATATATATATATATATATATATATATATATCTGTCACCCAATAAAGCTTTCTGTAATACTGTGCCTGTCCTATTTGTACATGCCAGTGTAATAGCCATTAGTCACATGGGAGTATTGGCCACTTCAAATTTGGCCAATGAGCAGTTAAATCTATTAATGTAATTAATGTAAAGAAACACGTGTGAATAGTAACTATTTTTATTTCGTGGAATACGAAATATATATATATATATATATATATATATATATATATATGTATACATTGAATGAGAAAATGCCCAAAAGTCATTCTAAAAAAAAGTGAATAATGTTTAGTGAGCAGCCGTAAAAGGTGGTAGAGGAGAGGGGGAGGGAAGGGAAAGTGGATGAACAAAGAATCTGAGCTATGGTACCTATGGGAATGAGCTCCTCACAAGGAGTGCAGACCTGAGAGAAGAACACAGTGGAGCTGTGGCAGTGCATCTATCTGCTGAAGACCAGACCTCAAGGTAAAAGTTCAGTGACCAGGCTTAGAGGTCTCACTGAGGGCTAAACAACAGATTCGGATTTTAGTGTGATCAGTGTCACCTGGCCTGTAAATTCCAGATAGGCACGAGTCACCCAGGTGTGACCAGAACCTTCATACAGTCATCCTGGTGGACTGAGCATCTGGGCACCCCTTGCCCAGAATGCCCCTCTGCTCTTTACCTGCACCCTTGTAATGTGAGTTGCTTCCCTATTACGTAATGTCAGCTGTTTGGGTATATTCTTAATCCTGTAGTTTGCTTTTACTTTGACTCAGATTGTACCCACATCTAGTTTTGCTGCATAAATTGCCTCTGGCAAAGGGTCTCAGTGACAACCAAGTTTCAGGACTTGTGCCTCTCAGGAGCTATTTCTCAATAAATCTTTCTTATTTTTTTTTTTAAAAAAAGGACTAGCTGGGCGTGGTGGCGCACGCCTGTAATCCCAGCACTCGGGAGGCTGAGGCAGGAGGATCGGTGCGAGTTCAAGACCAGCCTGGGCTACAAAAGTGAGCTCAAGGCCAGCCTGAACTGCATAGTGAGACCCTGTCTCAAAAAGACAAAAAAAAAAAAAAAAAAAAAAGGACCACACACATGCACTAATAAATTTTTAAAAATTAAATAGCAGTTTTATGACAAAAGGGCTGTTATTGACCCCAAAGAGTGACACTTTGGATGAGAGGGGCTCTCTTCTGCTTTGCACAATGCTGATCACACCATCTTGCAGCTGGCTAGAGAGATAGAAGATGCACACATGCGTGGACTGTGCTTTCCACCCCTGATGCGCTGCCACTTCTGAATGGTGGACGCATTGTGTGTGTGTGTGGGGGGGTGTTAGTTCCTATGAAAAGGATAGTTTCTTTTGAGAAAAGAGTCAAGTGAAGTGGTCATGGCTGACGCAGGAGCAAATGAACTGCTCAGTGTCAGCTGAAGTAACTGTCCTAGGAGAGGCCGGGTTACAAGGCCCCTCCCTAGAGTGAGCTGTCTTGCCTTGGGCAAGTCACTCCCGGAAGGCCAGGGCCACTGCAGGGCAGCCAGAGAGACAGAGCATGTCTGGGCTGCAAAGAAGAGAGCACGGCAGGGTCACCGGCTGGAACAAGCTGAAACCAAACACAGCTGGAGATCATGCTCCATGTTTTCCAGATGCCTTTCTGGAACTGGTTCCCTTTTGTGACGCTACAAAAGGGGTGCTTGAAATAAAAGCGAACTCCTCAAGGCTTTATGTCTGTGTGAGCTTGACTTCTTAGATCCACGAAGTGTGTGCTGGGATACACTGGTAGCCACCGTCTAGGCCAAGTCTAATGATTCCTTCAGAAGATCCACGAGCTCTCTGGGTTAGAGATAATTTTTGTAAAGAAAGGAATTTCAGGAAAGATGGCTTCGTTATATCTGTAAAAATGTAAGGAGATTTAAAAAGCAAAAAAGATTCAGAACTGTAATTCTACTTCACATCCCACCTGCCCTGTTTTGTTTGTATGAAAAATGTAGGGCTGGGAGAACAAAGCGGACATTTCCCAGATCCGTACTTGGTCAGTGGCAGGTGGTGAGAGCCAAGGAGAGAGCTTGCTGCTACTCCTCAGAGACCCTGTCCTTTTTGTCTCTGGTTATCATTAGTGTCTTTGGAAATCATTACTCCACCTGTTCTGCACCCACTATGTCTGTAGCACCCCGAGAGCTCCAGTTGCCATAGGATAGCATGAGTCACAGTGTGCTGGGATCAAGCCCAGAACGAATCTTTATGATTCCCCAGTAACTTACAGGAACCAGCGTAGGCAGAGTTAACACACATGGTCTGTGCATTTTCAGATAAATCAAATATTTCGTTAAATCATGTTATCTACATGCACATGAACACCTTAAAGTACTTGTAGAGATAAAACAAAATGCTACTTTATTTAGGTATTGATTCATTTGAGACAATGCATTATAATATAATCACAAATGCAGCTGTGTAATTCAAAATCTTTGAATGACATGAGTTCTCTTACAATGATCTGAACCTCAAAAGTATAACTTCTAGGCTGGGGTAATAGGTCAGTGGTCTAAGCACTTACCTGATGAGTGCAAGGGCCTGAGTTTGACCCCTACTACCACATGCAATGAGGGGTCACAGAGCCCTGGGAGGTCGTGTGTGGGCCACCAAAATCAGGCTTGGTAATGCACACCTAGAATCCCATGTTGGGGAGGCTGAGACAAGAGGACCACAATGAAATAACAAACAAACAAACAAACAAACAAACAAATAAATAAATAAATAAATGAAATGCTTTTAAAAACTACATCTACTATGTTTTCCTTGCTTGTAATGAAGAAATGAAAAAAGTTCACATTGATTTGGTCTCAGTAAAACTCTTGCTTTAGACACTATCTGTCTTCCTGGAGTCAGTGGACACTGCTAAAATTTCTCAAGAGAAGGCAGCCCATCCTATAGCTGGGATCCGCTTTGACCCTTGTTTTCCCCTCCACTACCTCTTAGGAGCTCATGGTACTTTCTGGTGGAGGAACCATTACACCTGAAGACGTCGGCTTCTTTCTCCAGCAGACATCTGAGCATCTCGCCAAGGCTGCGGACAGTTAGTGCGACAATGTGCCCTAAGAGGAAGGAGCCCTTGCCTGGGCTAGGCCTTGTGCTGCCGACTTCATGTCCCAGCAGAAGACAAACAGCCAGGGCAATGTGTCTGGTTCACTCACAATGAAGACAACATTTATTATACTTTCTTCTTTGCTTATTCTCATGGGGATTTTTCATAAATAAAAACAAACATGGATTATGAATATAATAATCCAAACAGCTATGAATATTTGATGGATATGCACTGGCATGCAGTAGTTGTTCATCCTCTGTTTTTTCTTCTAAAAACTTTAATTAAATTATAGGCCAAGAGAGGCCTCAGGGAACTGGACCACACACTGCACTCTACACTGTTCTGAGAGATGATGGATGTAGCCTCACAGTAGCGAGATACTTAGAGACCTCGTAGTGTTGTTTGTTTAGACCTCTGTGGACAGGCACCTCCCCCTACCAGTCTCACTCCAAGGGGCTCTTTCAGCCTGAATATTTAAAAATAGGTGAAGGAGCTGCGCTGGTCTTTGTGGGAGGCACGTACCACAGCTCCTCAGGAAGGCTGTGTGCACAGCAATGATCCATGACCCAGGAAACAAGCAGCTGCAGGTCCTTCAAATACAAGAGGTGAGTCTCTGCAGGGAAGCAGGCTCGCTGGGGAAAGACTCAGAATTTGCTGAGTTTGTGCATACCTTGGAGCAGCTCCAGACGTGAGAACTTACCACCTCGGTAGAGCCGCTCGGCTCTGATGCTTCACATGCTCTCAAACAGTGTCACCTTGGGCGCTCTCTCTCCTTCCCTTCCCACTAGTGGCTGCTACCTGAATACTTTAATTTAAGCTCTTCTTCCTGTGCTGTGAGGCTACTGACTCGTGCATCTTATGTAAGGACTTCCACTTGTTTGTATTTCTTATCTTAAATGAATTTTTAGATGTTTTTCTTCCCCAGAAGGTAGCTTTGGCCATGATGTCTGGATCCCAATCATGGTGTTTTGGCTGCTGTTGAGAATGGAGAGAACATTTTTCCAGTAAGGTGAGAGAAGACAGCTGGGGAAGAAGGGAGCCTGCTGTATGAGCCCACAGCAGCATTTACAGTGCGGAAATCTGATGCGGATTTGGAGCTGGCTTCCAAGCGTGAGGAGTTCCTAGTGCCATGCATAGAGCTGAAAACAAGTCCTGGGAGGCACAGTGCCTCTCTCCATGGGCTGCTCTGTCAACGTATCTTGTCTTTCATCTGCCAATCAGAGGCAGAGGGAGTGTATGACATCACTAGTCACCCTGGCAATGACTCCACCTTTGTCCAAAGTAAGATTTGTACCCTACCTCGAGTCTATTGCTTGGGCCAATACATTTCTGGAGATCATAATTCTACAGATGTCCCACAAATCCTCCAGTCCAGAGAAGCTGCTTGATCAGTAGTTTCTTATCAAAACAGATTTTCTTGGAACTCATTCATGACATATTGTAGCTCAAAGCAAACTGGTTGCTTCAACCACAGGACTATGAAGATTTTCAGCCTTGATCAAAAACTTTAGAATTAACATTTTTTAATGTTGTTGGTTTCAGATGGCTGATTATTATAGCTCATAAGCATTTCATGCAAGGAATCTTTAGGGATCAGTAACCGAAATATGGAAGTAGATGTAGCTATGCACGTAAGGCACCCCTAGGCTCAGATGGACGCTAGAGTGCAAGACCATCCACTGAACTGAAATGGAATCCAGCACAAATGAACCATCCTGAAGAGGTCCTGGGAAGAGAAGAAAAGATACTATAACGGCAGTGGAAATGTAAGCCATAGGTGTGGTAAAAATGGTTTACTGGGAGCATGACTGTGGACAGAGTAGGAGGGGAAAAGAGAGAGACAGGAGGGAGAGATTTGAGAAGACGTTTAATTCACTAGATTCTGTGTACATGCAGAGAACAAGAAAAAAATCATTTCCAAAGTCAGTGATTCCTCAGCATGAATGCCTGGCCACTTCCCATCGGTGAGACGGTCAAATTGAGCCGGGACTGGAACATGCCATTTGCAGCTTTAGTCTTTTAACTCGCAGACTCAGAACAGTGCTCTTCGGAACGCAAGGTAACACCTATCTCAGTATCCACAGTTTCTGTGTACTCCAGGCTAATGAAGCCCCTTGAAGTGGAATTATCTGGTTTAGATAGCATGAGAACACATCTTTCTTCCATAAGGTATGAGTGTATGAATTTCAGGACAGATCCTCAGACGCAAGGAACACATCTTTCCTCCATAAGGTATGAATGCATGAATTTCAGGACAGGTCCTCAGACACAAGGGTACCCCACTGACTCCAGAGGGCCCCCGGGGAGGTGGATGTTTTGCTCCATCAAGTCTGGTTATGGGACCTAATCTTTCAGTAACAGGGCACAAAAAATTCTCCATGAAGAAAAAAGACATTACTGGAAGCAACACGATTTATTACAAGTAAACTAAAGACAATAAAAGACCCGGCCTCTTCTTATCCATAGGCTCTTCATAGCCACCGAAGGAAGACTGCCCAGCCACAGCTATCAGAGGTCATGTCCACGTCTGGCTGGAACGAACAGCAAAAAGCCAGCTGCAGGTGTGGGCATTCCCCTCCTCCAAAAGACCTGAGGAGGCTGCGCTCTAGGAGAAAGGCCTCAGGAAAGGATCAAGCTCACGCAGAGGCCCTGCTGTGCAGCAAGATTGCTTCCAAGAAGCAATTCATTTTTAGTTTAACAACTGTGCTTTTGGTCCCCACACAATTTATCTTCATGCAAAATCACATACCTGTGTGCCAGATGTGCACAGCTGCATGTGAGCAACCGCTGATCTAGCCGTATCACATGCCAAGTGGCTGTTTCTTTAAATTAGGGTGAATTGGGATTTGGGTCGTGTGAAAATTTCATTTTGAAACCAGAAACCAAGCAAGCCCTGGCCATATAGGAGTTTGAGTATATAGCAGAATGATGATCCAAGGTTGAGTGAGACTTTTCCAAGACCCCCCAGAAACTCCCCCTTTGCAACCCCTGGAATTTGGTTGCACATTGGATCTGAAAAGGCTGGACTATCCGGAGAGTGGGTCCTGCCAAAGTGTGCAGCCCTTGTAAATGCCTGCGGTGAAACTGGAAAACCTCTGCCCGGCCCTCGGGGGTACTTGAGGCAAAATAGAACCTGACATTTTTCATTTGCATTTCAGTTCTTACCCTGCGGACTCAGACAAAGCGAGGCCACAAAACACCAACTGATACCTAGTGCCCCTGAAGCAGGGGCAGACCAACCTGTCCACCAGCAGGAGCCAGAGGTGGTGAGGCCATGGCTGCTCCCCCCAGATCCACAGCACAGTATGCGGGTGCGTCCTTCTGCTCTTGCCTGCCTCTCATAGGCAAAGACAACCAGGCCCAAGGAGATTCTGCCATACTGAATCTACAGTCCTGCCGTCGCTGGCTGCCCACTGATGCTGGGTGACTGGGAGGCACTGGCAGGAAGATAGGATAGAGAGAAATCATCAGTGCTTCACATAGGTTAACTGCCCAGGAGATGATCACAGCTGTAGTATTTATTCAGTTTTAAAGAAGCTACAAAATGCCTACATGCATTGCAAGTGCACATAGCTCTGAAATGGGCAATGCTGCTTCTATTTTACTAATAGAAAAACTGAGGCTCAAGGAGGTTATAAAGTGCCTCCTGCACAGTAAAAACAGGGTTAAGATTCAGTGGATTTCAACTTCTGCCTGTCTTTCACCATGGTGCTCTTTCTTCTCCCAGGTGGCCCTTCCCAGAGCCTTGGAGGGCAGGCTGCTCTCTCTAAGAGAAGGCTGCATGTGCCTCCCTGGCTCTCCCACCAGGCCCTCTCATTGTTCCTGGATGGAGGCCTGAGAAGGACCTCCTGGTAGTCACACCCCAGAGATTCTTTCTGCTTTTCATACAGGCAGGCACTGATAAAGCAGCCACAACACACAAGCTCAGTTTGAATTTCAAGAAAATTCTCTAAAAACAGTAACCAGATGTAATTCACCTTACACTGTGCCCACATAAGGAATCCATTCCAAGAGAAATCGGAAGATGCACAGTTATTTTCAGCCAGATGAATAGCTTCTAACCTTTCCCAGGCTTACTTTAAGACTCCACAAAGAAATAATACCTAGATTAATTTTAGAATTCAGTGTATGAGTTTGGACTGAGGCAGACTGCACATATAATTTGGTCTTATGATGGTGATCCTTTAGACCACGGATCACTCATGGGTAATATCTCCTCCTAAACACCTGCCACACTGAAGGTAATTTCCTCTCTCAAGTTAAAGAACTGTTTCAGATTTTGCTTTCTTACAAGCTCTTTAGAAGAACCAGGCCACCACCACGTGAGGAAAATGGATTCCTCCAGGAATTACATCATTTATTTTTAAACAAAGATTAATTTAATTTGATTTAGTTTAACAAAAGTGCACGATCACGGACTTGATAACCAAATAGCTGCCTCCACATAAATTTCAGCCCTGGTTTAGCTCTCTTCTAGGGAGAGAAGCAAAACCTCTCAGAGGTAATTGGAATATCACTAGTCCCAGGGAGAAAACAAGGGTAGGCTTTCAATTTTCTTAAACATAAAACTTAAAATCCACATATAATAATAAACAAATGGTTTAAGGCATTTTCTGTCACAAATGGACTGCCATTATTTAGTTATGAATTTTTTCAGGTTCATAAATTATGCTAAAACCCAAGAGTTATTATGGAATGTCTGTATATTTGATTTCCCAAGCTCCACATAGGCTCTA